>PNEQ01056685.1:47468-115236 GCA_003012365.1 Medauroidea extradentata
GATTATATGCTGTATTGTACAGAGCAGAGAGAGTTCCCTGAATTTTGCTAGGTGAAGCATGCGGCAGAATCGGCCCAGGAGAAAATGGAACATTTTCAGTTCTGCCGTCAACCTAAGGTTAGGCTTGGGAACTCAATAGATAGAGGACAGTATGTCCGTCAGTTTTAGGCCATTTTGAGAAGAGGCCCGTCATCAGTAACGTAATTAGGCTATTTTTTGAAGTGTCATGAAGACGACGAGACCTTCAGACTACATTGTAAGGATAGCCATGTTGAATATGTATGCCTGTAGCGTCCCCACGCTTACCCATCATGTGTACAAGGCCGACCATTCCAAATATGGTTTGGATATTCAAATCAAAATTAATTTCATAAAAATTTTTCGTCTACTAATTTGAAATGAGTTTGGTGTGCCTAATTTTTGCCAACGAGCTCAAACCCAGAGGTCCTGTGTCAGAATATCATGAAACCGACTGAGCAAACATACATACTTGAACTTAAATTTTAATTTTATCCCTAGCCGAGGAATTTTAATAGTACCTTGTATCAACTTTAACCAAACTCAAAATATTTTCTACTTTATAGTAAATTGTGTCTAAACTATGTGTTTAACCTAGGGTGAGAGATATTAGAATTTTCTTTTTATTTATTTTCATTTTCTTCAATAAATTGCTCTATTCAATTGAGATGTGGTGCCTATGTTTTAATGACGAACTTACGAGAATCTACATTGTGGTAAGAAAAGGTATCTCATGCAAATAGAAATTATCTTACAAATTAATCCTTTCTCAACTCACCTTAGTCACCTACACAACAAGCCACATAATCATCATCATAACTAATAATATTAGAAACCTAACATTATAAAAATTCTCAGTGAACAAATTTCGTATTAAAAATGGCAGAATTTGTGATTTTTTTATGTACTTTTACGATTTTTAAAGATTCAAAATAGTACGGTGTAGGATTATAAATGTTAGGTTACGTAGCCCATGGCATGTTATTTCACAGCGAATTATTTCACTTGAGTAAGTGTATTGGTTTTCATTATTTGCATGGCTGTGTAACATGCAAAATTTAACTTTGATGCACAGTTATCACGAAACTACGCGAGCTAAAATTGTTTCGTAACATGAATCTTGACTTACAATTACTGTCTATAAAATTAACAATATTTCATGAAAATATAAAATTACAATTTTATATCCCTTGAATACCATTAAGGGGGAAACTTCGTTAAAATCAATTTTTTATAATTTTCCCCGTAACATTAATAATGTGTTAATAATTTAAAAATCTAAGTAAAAACAGAGAATAAGATCATATTTGTTTTATCTTTACTGATTTGATCTGTGTAATCGTAATTGGAGATAAAGTAATTAGTTACTGATTTAAGTCTCACATCAGTAAATATGTATATCAGTAGCGCTCTTAAGATTAACACATTTTGTCAAGTTATACTACTGTCTCTAAATTTCAAAAGGAAGTCACAAAAATTAGAAGTACGGAATAATAAAATTAGTAAATTTAGGAATCAACCTACTTAAGAGCGTTAGGACAGTAAAAATTAATGTTTTTATATTGGTGCCAAACACTGTAACTTTTACACATCACATAACATGCCATTTCCCCAAAAAAAGTACGCCTTTTAGTTTTCCCGTAAACTCTCATCGAAGTCACTAAATTTCTGTTACGGTTTAGCCAAAATTTAAAAAAAAAAAAAAGTAATTTACTTATGAAATCCAAATTACAGAAACTGAAAGGCAGTGTATCAATGCATTATATGACGTGTTTAACAACGTATAGCATTGAAAATCTCAGTAACATTCACAACTCTTAGTTATGCAGAAATTTACTCTTTTTCATTAATAATAATAAAAACACACAAATGAATGTCTTTGTAAACTCAGACGTGTCTTGAAAGATCATAGTATTTAGTGAACAATGTGAAAAATCTTTTTTCTGCAATTTAATTATTACTATTATATTTTTTTAACGCTGCAGATACCATTACCGAAGTGGTTGCAGTGGCAGTGCTATTCAATGTTTTAAAATGACGGGAATAAAAAAAATGCCTACATATTACGCAAATGATAAACATTATGCTAAACGCTAAATTCACTTCTTAAGCAAAAAATAGTGCGATGTTTGGATATTTATTTGTTACAGTGCAAAAATTATTTCACGTGAAACATTGTTTTTACTTGATTTTTGTAGATACTACAAATATTATGACATGTTTGATAAAACTAGAACATACATTATTTGGAGAGTTAAACAAAATTTTTGAAGCATATGCACGTAGTAAACTGAATGTAATTATTAAAATAAAAAAATCAGTTTGGTAATTTATATTGTTACCGTTGCTACATTTCGAAGCTAAGTGGTACCAAAAGAAAAAAATTAGGCCAGTGAGAGGGTCAAGGTCGGAACCATGCCACTGGCAATTCATAGTGCATTCATTACACGTATTATGTTCATATTTAAATATAATATTTGTTTTAGTAGTTGACTATGAGACTTTCAGTTGAAATTTCGAAAACGGGTAAACATACATGGGGTATTATTACAAACATCCAAAACTCAAAATTTTGGCTTGTGAATTTTCATAAACGCCTTAGGTTGTATTTGGTAGTCGTAGATGGTAATATAGTAATTAATACATTTCGTTTGTTTTTCTTCGTAAAAATACTAACTCAAGTGAACCTACTGAATGCAACCCTTCGTAAGAACACAACTTAACAATTTTATTGTATTTTTTTTTTTTTTACTTGACAAGTGTTTCCGTCTGCGCAACAAATGCTTAAGGTTTTAAGAGTGTGATAAAGTCATAATTTTATATTTTTATGAAATAGTGTTAGTTTTGTAGACGATACTTGTGGGTGCAGTTACTTCAAACGAAACAATTTTAGCTTGCATAGTTTTCTCATAACGGTGTATCCAAGTTAAAATTTGTATAATGTGAAATAATTCACAGTAAAATTACATGCTATGGGCTACGTAATAAAACATTTGATAAAATCCCGCGAACTGATGTTTGTATTTTAAGAAAATTGCTGAATTTTCAACTTTTTTCTGTACTTGGGCAATTTTTTTAAATTTAAAATATTACGTTGTAGTTTTTAAAAATGTTTTGTTGCATAGTTCATAGGATGTAAATTCACAGAGAATTATATTGTCCAAGTAGGTCAGTTGGTTTTCGCTATTTGCATGGCAATGGTTTCGTAAGAGTAAAACGCACTCAAGTATCGTCTACAAAACTAACAAAATTTATAAAAATATAACATTATGATTTTATTGCACCTGAACACCCTTCATGCATAATTCTTAACGCTTTTTTGTATTTTAAACCTACACATAGAACAGCAGGACGTAAGGGTTAGGACGCAAAGTGGAGTAAGGACGGCAGACAGCTAGATCTCAGAGAGTCAGTCGGCCCAATGAAGTTGGCAGGGACGACTTTCCTGACCAGGCACTCGGTGGCTCGGATACGACAAACTAATTTTTACCGAAGATTGCCGAAGTTGAGGGCATCCATAGTAACCATTTATTCAAAAAATAATAATGCTTTAATCATATAATAAAACACTGAAAATATGTTTGTGTAACAACTCACATAACAAATTAGTCAATTTTATTTATTTTTATCAAAAGTTATACGTAATAATAAAAGTTGTATCCAGAAGATAATACAGAGCTACCAACGAGGAAAAATCAAAATTATATTAAATTTTGTGTTCTTATGTTGAATGATTGTAGAAGTTTAGCTGCCAACTTCAGACATCTTCAGCGTAAATAATGTTCCCCCGTCATTAAACGTCTGTAACTTATATAACATACTATTTTATCCGGGGTTTGTGACCATTCGCTAGGGCGTGGAAGTTAGTTCGCGCTCCCTTAGATATGCAGCACTATTATCTACTCTAGTGTAAGAAACTTAACACGTATCCGTTCTGTTCCAGTAATTGTCACAAGGACACAAGCTCCTTTGACGAGAGAGACAAAATCAATAAACTAACATTTTATTTCTTAAAACAATACGTATATGGCGTTGTTTGTTTGGAGATACTCTGCGAAGGCGTATGTATTTTTGTGCCATTCACGTCAACCTGTAAGTTGATTCCTTAAACTTCAACCAACACATACCTGAAGAGATCTAAAGAAGACCGAAACATGAATGAGTCTATTCTCGTCCTTGGATAGCATAACGGCTAGGATGGAGAATTGGAGTTAACCAAACTGCGCCACGCGAAGTAGTGTGCGTTGAGAGGAATTCACACATCTAAATGTACACATTCAGAGCAATGACGATTTACAGCTATTGTCATTCGGCCGATACACCACACAAGACGAGCAGAAATGTTACCCTTTGCCAACAGATACGTTGAATAGCTGGTCATCCTGTGACAATTATTCCGCAACAAGGGAGGCTTTATGCTCAACGTTTCCAAACCTTGCATATGTTCGCAGACCTGGAGGTGGGCGTAAGAAGCAAAACAATGTTCATACCGCGAATTCTTTAATAACTGACTACCAGCAAGCACATACGGACATTACACATACGTAAATTTAAATCAGCCATCGTTTATGCAGATGAGTGCTTTATTTAACACCCGGTAGTAATTACAAAGAGATGGCCAATCCAACATCGTTTATTTAAAAGGAAATACGAATTTCCTTAGTAAAACTATCCAAACTTGAGATGTACACAGAAAAAAAGGTTTTGTAGTGGCAACCAAATATTTTGTTAATTTAGTCCCTATCAAGCTTTTTTGTGGTAAACACCAAATATTTTGCAGTGTTCATTAAACTGTTTGTTGGTACTTACAAAATATTAAACTTACCAGCAAAAATTTTCGTGGACGTTACAAAATATTTGGCGTTCACCACAAAATTATTTGGTAGGGTCTACATTGACAAAATATTTTGTAGTCACTACAGAACTGTTTTTTCTGTGTAGTATTATTTCCTACGTAGTATATTTCCTACGTAAATGAACACAAAAGACTGTCGTTAACTTCCGGGACAAATCACCGTGAAATCAATACCAATTTGTTTCCAGCCGTTTAAAGAAAATTCACCTTCGTAGCAAGGAACACATTTTGTCAACTACGTAGGCTGGTAACGTGCAATATCGAAATACTCGTCCTAGTTCGCTAGGTGGGTACTCATGCTGATTTCAACGTTTTTGTTGTAAAGGTTTTCTGCGAATAATAGTAACACGAATTTTAAAAAGCGTAGAAAAAACCGTGGACGTTTTTTTACGTGTTTGTGCATTTTACACCTTCCACTGATTCCGAACAAATATTTTGCTGAAAATGTTTCATTTGTTGAATTACAAAAATTCCGAAATTTATTGTGGCTGAACTCTACCGCTCGGGCAAATCTAGGTACATGACTGGTCAAAGCGACGTGCTGATATTACGTAGAAAAAGTGGGACGACACGAACGAAATGTACTCGCGCTTTATTTAGGTGGAAAATTACATTAGTGATTCCGAGAATGATGTTATATCAAACTTTCATACATGTATGTTTCTGTCGCTAATTTAATTTCCTGTAACTGAAATACCACAGCTAAAAATGTTCAAGACGGCCAGCATTATAAACAAATAGCATAGTTAGTTCTGTAACGCTTAACGCTAGCACTTAGCGTGATATATATTTATTATGTCAAATTAGTATGTGTACACATTGTATTCTAGTAACAGTTACCACAACTTTATGCCACACCAACTCTCGCATAAGAAAGGAAACGAAAAAAATGTTTGTAAACATGTGGTCCACCGTTACTTCAACGTCGTGAATTTGTACACGTGGAAACTGAACAGAAAGTTACTGATGTAGCTTGTATCAACATATTTTTACGTGCATTTACGTTTCTTGAGTACTTTATAGATAACCTTCCGAATTCCTCTCACAAGACCCTAACTAATCTGTACTCTTTGTCACTGTTTTCATTTCGGAGCACTGAACACCTGAAGCGGTAAAAATTTGTCACACATTTGAAATTAGAATATGGTACCGTCGAAGAGGTAAACTTTGACTGCAGGCGTATTTTGATCAACTAAATACATATTTTGGGTCCATTTAGTGAAAAAATAAGTAACTGTAGTAAAATATTTAAAGTTCTTATGTTTGATACATTCAGATTAAGGTCACAATTTCTTCACCAAGAAGCACAGAATTAATATTTTGAGTAAATCAAAGTTTTCACCGCAGTTAAAGTATCCCCACTTGACAGTAACCCATGAAAATGTAAAATGTCTTTTAGTGTTCCCAATCTTAAGTTTTACACGGCAAGGGAAAATTCATATTATTAACGTATCTTGACATTAAACCAAACGAAACTGACAACGTTAGAAAAAAAACATAAGCGAATGTTTCTCAAAAAATTATCATACTCTAAACGCGGCAGCAAAACGTTCGTTTTAGAATCCGCAAAGTAAAAACACTTTCCTTGCCACAAACAAAATTTTGTTTGGATATAAAAACTGCAAAGTAACTTTTCCGTAAAGGTATTTAGCTTGCGGTAAAGAAATCTCGCCTTACAGCAAAGAATATGTACGGAAAACTTATGTTTTGCGTCACATCTTGTCTTAAAAAAAGTTATCTTTGGGAATAATATTTAACTCTTTGTAGCAAGGTCGGTAATTTTTTCAACATAAAGATAATGTTAGAAATGTCACAACTACCATCACCGTAAACATTTCAAAGAAATTAACAATAACTGTTTTAAAGAAAAATGTTATTTGTGGCAAAGTAACTTGGCAGTGGCTCATATTTACACAAACCTTTTGTTGCGAAAGGAAAGTGTTCTTACTGTGTAGTTGTACATTGTTACAGTAACCTCAGAAAAATAAATCTACTAATACAAACCTACTGAAGATAAAACCTATAACTGAATCGTAGTAGTCTCCACCATCGCACGAGCCATGTTTGCTTATATGATGTGACAGGGTTACCATTTGCTCGACACACGTGGCATCGTTCGATTCGGCAAAGAAATAAATTGGAGTGCGCGCGGGAAGCAATCAACACGGCTACGTTAATTACTAATGAAGCGCCGTGTCCGGGACACGTGATAGGATGTTATGAATGCATTACAGCGAAACGTTGACATGGATATAATTATGGCCAAACAATGAGCCTCCGACTCCCGTCGCAGTAAAGGTGGCAGGCCGAATTTTGTTGCCGTACTTCGGTAGGCATTTTATTGGTTTGGCGTGCGGTCAAACATGTCGAATGTGAAAATACTGCTGCAGTGGAAAGGTGCGAATCTGAGTCGCAAATCGGTGTGATGTTTGTTGTTTATGTCGGAGCTCATGTTTCAACCGTCCGATGTACGTCAAATATTGTCTCTCCACAAATAGTTCCTAAGAGATAATTTATATACAGGATGTCTAGAAACAACCGTACAGTAAGTATACCACGCGAATCCTGGGCTAAATGGGAGACGAAAATGTTAGCGACAAAATGTTTTACGTTGGCATTTTACATGCACAATGTCTCAATGTGGTAACATAGCGCTGTAGTTAGTTCCTTCTTGTGCTTCACAGATATCTATCTTACAACTGTTACGGCACGCATATTATGGGTGCATGTTTAAATCCCGAGCAGTCCAAACATGATTCTACATTTACTTAACGTAACATAAAATATTACCTAGACCCGGAACTCTAAAAGGGACTTTCTCCGAACAGTGTTGCCACATTGTGTATGTAACATGTCGTACAATATTTTGCCACTTAGTATTTTGTCCCCAATTTAGCACAGGATTCGCGTGGTGTGCTTATTATGCAGTTGTTACTGGACAGTGTGTATATTTGCATGCCCCTTGGATGACTCTGAAAAAATTCAATTCTGATTTCAACAGTAAACAAGTAAGTGTTGTGCTATCTAATGACACATAACGGAAATACCGAAGATATATTAGTTTAAAATTATTTACGAATCTACAGTACAGTAAAAATTCGATAACTTATGCAACCAAAAACAAGTGAATTTACAGCTATATATTTTAATCAAATAAAACCAAACATGTAGTATTATTATTTTTAAAAAAATGTTTTAGAGCAGGATATCTTCTTGTATACTTATTAATATACACAAAAAAAACGTAGGGGAAAAAACAGCATGACGTTTAGTACGTATTAACGTTTCTTAGTAGACAATTAAATAATTCCGCCACTTTGTCAAGTTAATATTAAAATTTTTATTTAATTTTAGCACACCCAATTAATAATATTTTTACACATTTCGAATTTAGAATAACATTTAATATTTTATTGTAAGGTTATCTGCAGTTCATAAATGTATATCGATAAACCCAAAAAATAAAAAAAAATTACAACACAATTGTGAGAAAATACCACTAAGCAACTGAAATTTCATTGGTCGATTATCCAATATCCCAGGAGTAAATTGAATTCGGACTAACCCTGTGAATAACAAAGTCGAAAATGTTTTGCGTTTTGTAGTAACGGAATAATGGCTCCAATATACTTTTTTTTTTCCTTTTTGTAGGAATCCCCTAATTAAACGGAGTTTTAGCACAGTTTCCGAACAAACTTGGCAACCGTAAAAGTTTCTCAACATCTATTAGATTCCAGATACTTGAAAATACCGCGTACTGAACAAGTAAGTAATTTGTAGCACACTCAAGTTCTCAAATACAGCAAAACTTTTAAACTATCTAGGCATGTACAGAGTGCAATACAAATTCTTCAAATATTAATTACATGTTAATGTGTTTGACGTAAGATGTGCAAAAGATTTACAAATGCATGTTACGCATATGCCGAGTGGTAATGTACAGTATACGTACATTGATTCTGAACCAAGCTAGCAAAAACACAAACAGAAAAATTAATGCAGCGTAACTTGAGAAATACTATACATTTCTGATCAAAAAAGTGTTGAGTGGCGATTCAGACGAATAATTTCATTTCAAGATAGTGTACAATATATCTACATTTGCCGCTAGTTTAAGTAGTTTTTACATATTTATTTCGAAAATATACAGCTAAAGTTTTTTTACGTAACTACACAACTGTTTTTAGTGTCTATAACGTTCTAATTTGGGTTCCCAAGAAACATTTGCTACCATTGGTAATTCTGTTTCAGTGGGGTAATAGAGGGCAGTAATGTTTGCGTACTTGTTATAATATGATCCAGAACTCCATATTTGTGTAATTTTGTATATGTCAGTCCAGACATCTCAGTTCAATTTTTCCCCTGATATGAGTATCAGAAACTATGTCGTCGTTTGTATAAAACTGTTTTCCAGGCGTGAGTGTCGAGTTCCTTTGTTTTTCTCTTCAACCCGAGCGTTCGTTGCAGCCGTGGTTTCATGGACTTCGCAAATTGACATCACATGTAGGTTCACCAAATTCTTCAGAATGCTCCAACATGTAACAAGTATGCATTTTGTTCTCCGCTGAAGGTACACGTCATCCCCGCGAAATCGGAAAATACTCGCATTTCTCCATTGTTACTTCAAATTTTTTAACAGTTTACACATTTCCAGGTGAAACAAGCCATATGACATCATATCAGATTCATTTAAATGTTTAAATAATTTGTTTTTGAATATTTATTTTTGTTTCAAGGGCTGTAATGCAAAAAAAACATAACAAACAAGTGTGAAGGTTAGTTATAGAATCGAAATGTGTTTTTCTTTTGACGACATAAGAAAATAGTTGATTTTGATTCTTCAGTCAAATTAGTATTTTACCCTACCTGTCGTCGTACGTACTTCCTTGAGGCTTAAGAAAACTTATGTGAAAAAAATTTAAGTTAAAATTATTTTATGTAAACCTCTACATGTAAAATAGTGATCGGCATTGTCAAATAGTAATTGCCAATCTACAAAGATGACGTTTAAATACCCATCCTTTTGCTGACAAGACAGCTGAAAACAAGCCGCAACCAATTGCATTAAAAGACATGATATAATTTTACCCTTATTCTAGACACGTTCTGAAACTTGGAAGTACTTTCTCATTACTTCTGATCGACCGCTCCTTCGCTTGTACTTTCATAGTCGTGGTTTTCATGAAATAAAACTACACGATAATATCTCATACACGAAAATCACTAAGTCGATAAAATTACCATAAACATAGCCCTGATTTTCAGCTTGTTAAACTGGCGAAGCCAGTTTAAAATGGGTAAAAACAACAATCTGTGATTTGTTTTGATCGAGGACAGTGCACGAAGCTTACGCGCATTTCAAACCATAAACTAAAATAATTTCCAAGAGCAGTAAAGATCATCACAGTTCCTTTTCAACTAGAACTACAGAGTTTTACGAGTGGAATGTTACTTGTATTTTGATTTTCAAAGATTATAAAAATCAACAACTTAGAGAAAACATGGTTATACCATCATCATGCATAATTAAAATGTATGTATGTATGTATGTATGTGTATATACACATACATATACATATATATACTGTATTAACGATTGGAATACATATGAACATGCATTCATAATCTTGAACGCTGTTAAAGTCACATAACATTACTTATACGTAGGGACCCCGTTTTTTCGCGAAAACAATTTAGCCCCAGTTTGTTTCAGTGACTTACGTGCGAATTCGCAATTCTGTTTCATGCTTATTGGCAGCGTGTCTATGTAAATAGCCGTATCTCATTCGACTGAGCCAATTACGATAACTTTCCTGCTTCACCACACGTCTGTGATTTGCCGGTAGAATCTCAAAGCTCGTGACAGTTAAAATATCCAATCACTGACCACAAAGCAGAACTGCAGCTGTGCACGAAAGTCACGGAAACAAAGGGACGCAAAATTCTTTTCGCGAAAATCGAGGGTCACTTGTACGGAAACATCCCGCGTTGTTCAAAGGAAGGGTACTTTTACTGACGCCTCTACTAGTCTTGCTTCACTGCTTCCCGCGGATAAAATAAAGTGAATTAAGGACTTGTCTTACTTGCCTGTTAAGGTCATGCCCAGTGGTTTTTTTTCACATTGGTAAAAGTAGGCCTACACAAACGGTTTAAAACAAAATGCTCTGAAAAAAAATTTGGAACTGTGTGCAGTCGTACAGTGAGTGCACAGTAGCTTTAACGCCTTTTGCAAAATAGTTCTTAGTACATAGGCAAACGAACACATTGATTTCGGCTTATTTTAAGGGAACTGAAATATTCCCAGTTTATTTTGGCCATTCGCTAGGGGAAAAAAACAACTGTAGGTTCGGGTCGTTTTCGCAGCTAGGCCTTGACTTACGTGACATACCGCGGAAGGCGCTTAGAAAGGAAATTTCTAAATACATGTACAATACCGTGGTATTACTGTGTCAGCGAGCTGCCGATGGGCAGCTGTTGTTTGCTTGAGTTGACATATATTATTGGCGGCTGATCTTCAAGTCGGTGAACCAGCACATTTTCCTGCCTGTACCTAATTTTGCAACAAAACAAGCTGTTTCCCGCGACTTAGTTCGCGTGCTTTTCAATTTAACGCCTTCTTGAGTCGTGCAAAAACTCAGTCTAACTAATGTACTCCAATTATCTGTAGTATTTCGTTTAAAAAAAAATGTTTTTTTTTGTAAATATAATTTCAAAAACCTACATTTAAAAAAATGTACGAAAAATTTAACTATCGTTTTAGAGTATATCATATTTTTTTAAAAGTTTTAATTTTCATACCAATAAAATTACTTGAAATAAGAAATTATTTTAAATTGCTAAGGAATTTCCTAGACAATTTTTTTTTGTAAATTCTAAAGGATGAAAAATGATGCATGGGGCATTGATGACCGTTTATGGAACAAGCTTCACTTAATTTTTTAGGTACCTTGTTCTGCCACCAGATTTTCGCCCCCCCCCCCCAACCCACACCATTTTTTTTTTTTTTTTTTTTTACATTCTCCGTGTATGTAATTTTTCGCTTGTGCACACAACTCACAAAATATTCATTGTAGTCGGATGAATGTTTTAGGAACGCATACGTTGCGGATACACACACACAGATATATATATATATATATATATATATATATATATATACATATATATACATATATATACATATATATATATATATATATACACACACATATACACGATTGTTTTCCTTGGACATACCGCATTGAGAAATAAATGACTGTCAAAAGAAAACTATTGATAATACAAAAAACATAAATAAGCAGAGCATGCTTTAGTCAACAGGATACATACACAACATAAAACTCCAAAAATGTAATTGGGTCACGCACTTGTGTTCCTGAATTCCGTGTGTCTACCTGGTGACGGGAACAGATTGCAGTTCCCGACACGTCTTTAATACTGACTGTCTGGAAAACTACTGTTTTTTGGTTCGGTTTATCGTTTGTGTCATTTGTTGTTTTTTTCTGTTTGTGCCTGATATCTTTGTGTTTTGTTTCATCTCAAATACATATGTGTGTATGTATGTGTGTATTTACGTGTATATATAGGTATACATCTGTATATACACATATATACACGCCTACACATATACACGCACCAATACACATACACATATATACGCACTGCGCCGTGTGCGTATGGTAGGTTGATGAATTATTTTTAATTAGCCATTAATCGTAAAGCGAAAACAACAGTCCCTGGCAAATAAACACAAAAATGCCCACCAATAAAACATAGAAGAGAACAGAAGGTGGCACATTAACAAACACACTAAAACCAGAGGAAGCTGTTGTAAACAAACAATATCAAAGTGGAAGCAATGCACAGGCAAAGAAAAATAATTATTTAAATAAATAAATAGATAGATAGGCTCTCTCGCCATGATAAACAATATACACCAGCGGAAAATATGTTAAACGAGAACTCTGAAATTTGTGGTTGCTCAAAATTATTATTTAATTTTTACTGCAATATTGAATATTTTGTTTTCATTTTCTTTTCTTTTAAAATAAATTTCAGAACATTATTGACATCGATGAATAGTCCATTAGTACCTACTGAAATTGTACTGAAATTATAAAAAGCCCAAATCTTGCAGGCACAGATAAATGAAACCAGTGAATAGATTATACAAATATTATTTTCTTAAATTCACAATAAAATTATCGAAATAATAAATTTCCATTCGATATGCTAAATAAATACTGTACGTCCGAATCAATGACGTAATAAATTAATAAAAACAAAATTACAAATAAATTGGATGCATCTGTTAGGCCTTATAAAATTTTAAATTGTTATGAAATTCAAATTAATTATTAAAAAAGTACAAAATATTACATAAAATGGTAAGTGTGACAGCTGTTAATTTATAGATTAAAATATACAAATTTAGTTGCTGCTTATCTGATCAAACTCCCGCAGTAGAAGAGTACAGCACGCTGGGATGGCTTCATGTTTCCCAGATACAGCGGCGAAACAAAGCAAACGAAAAGGCGAAGAAAAGACCCCAATATAGGCCAGAATGACTGGACATCTGTAGTAGAAACTACCAGTCTGTTCGCGAATAGATCATCACGCGAATACGCCGGGTCGAGAATCAGCCAAGACATGAATCGGCAGGGACGTGAATACTCCAAGACGAGAACCCTCACTACACAGAAATTACCAAAAAAATTAAGAAGATGAAATTTAAACAGAGCATACGACATCTCGTAGGAAAATTACTCACCAGACGAGGGCGAAGAGAATCACTTGAATAAATTCAGACGAAACAACTACAATAAAGATTTTTAAAAAATGTAGCACTACAGTTTTACTACATCAAAATAAATTGACTAGCTACATTACGTATAAAGATAAATGATGGCAACTTAAGTGCCAAGATCTGCCAAAAAGGCAGGAACACCAAACACACTCATCTTGACGATACAGTGATTGACGGCAAAGTCTCAAGAAATGCAACTGAAAGAGGTGCAGACACGTTTAACAAAAGAGCATCGAAAATGGTTAGCAACAGTACCAACATCGGCAAAGTGCGCATTGAAGCACAGTAGCATGCGACAATCACGTGACCAGAATCGCTAAACTACATCGAAATCACGCGGTGAAATACAGAAATCACGCATTGCAACGGCAGCAGCACGTGGCACGAAGACGGAGGTACGACACAACAACTGAAAGAGGAGTGTAAATCTAAGCAGCTACTGTCCAGCTAAGAAAAAAATACACCGTAGCGCGACTAGTGTAGGCTCAAATTAATGTAACACGAAAGAATAGCTGTAAATGAAAGTGAACTTTTTGAAATATCACTAACAAATTAAAATTACTCAATAACACTTATTATTGTTAATACAATACAGTATTAAACAGGTTCATAACAGTGCAAAAAAATTAATTAGCCAGAATTTAAGAAACATAAATTAAAAAAAATTATGTGTATATTATTTAAGTCGTGTCGTATTTGATACGGCACAACACATATACACACATACACACATATACACAAACACACACACCAACACACATATACATACATATATACATATATATATATATATATATATATATACACACATATACATATATACACACACACATATACATATATACACACATATACATATATACACATATATACACACATATACGTATATACACATATGCACGCATATGTATGTGTGTATATATGTATTATATTTACACTTATAAGGTAAACCGACCATATATCGTGATATACCTTAATATTAAGATAATTAACTTTGCAGGCTTCATAAAACTGGGAAGGGCCTGTACACCGAGTTTGCTAGGATACCAACAGAGAACAGCAATTTGTAGTGTCGGCAATGAGTGACCAATATAACAAATACAGGATCACAATTAAAATGTTTAACATATTTCTTTTACTGAAGATTGCCGCCTTAGTATCACGAAGTAGGGTAAGCTTACCCTATGTAATGTACTTGTTATTTTTATAAATACTTATTTGTAATTTCTTGGGAGCAAGTATCTAAAAACCATGGGGTGAATACTACTAACAACTTACGGTGTAAATACAAATTATGTAAGCTATTAAGAGTCCAAAAGAATGCAGTGATTCGATATACTTTGTGTTAAAAAAAATACTATCTATAAATCTTGTCAAAACTACCAGGCTACTGCATAAAGGGCTTGTTTCTACTGCGTGACGAATTATCCCGCATATAGTCATCACTCAGCTCGTGGACGCGTGAACATAATCGGCGGTCCCCCTCCCCCTCTAAACAGCGCTAATAGAACACTATCAGGGGTTGCATGTACCCTCCCCCTTGTAGGATGCTAGCGAACATTCGTCGCCACGTCACCAGTGATGCTCAGGGGAAGAGGGGGAGGGACGGAGAAGCATTGACGCAAGGAGGGAGGGTGGTATGGGTGTTTGGTAATTCAGTTAGGCGAATACACGGCACGCGAGAGGTAGCGTCACGGACAAGAGGAGTGAGGGAGGGACGCCACGTGTTGCAAGTGGTCCTGTACGGAAGGATGGAGGAACAGATGATGAGGGGTTGTAGAAGGGGGTGGGGGTAGGAATCTTTGTATCTCAGTTTGATGGCGGAAGTAGCTCGCAGAATATGCTCCGCCAAGGAGGAAATTCAATTTGCCGGGGAGGGAAAGACGCTGGGCGTCGTCGCAAGCAGAAGAAACCGGGACTGAAGAGGTGAGGGGGGGGGCGTAGTGGGAGGAAAAAATAGCTGTATCGTTTAGGAGACGAAGGTTCATCATGGCAGTGGAAGAAGGGATATCGAAAAACTGCGGACGTATTTCAACAAGCCGGGGAACACACGAATGTCGGCCGCGGCGTAGGAAGAAGTAAAGGAATGACAATGACACTGATCCTTCCTACCATCAAGGGCGGTATTTTTCCAACGGAACGATGATAGCGGAAATTCCTTACTGTTCTCGGCAGTAAATAAAGGATCTCGTAGGTGTCTTGTGTTTGTCGGAGAGAAAACACACGCCCAGCGTTTGTTTAGACAGTTCCGACAATAAATAATATTTGTCACATCCATTTTTATCGAGTTTTTAACAATTTCACACTTGTCACGGTTAAAGAGTTGTTCAAGAATACGTCACTATTTTTCTGTCCTTCGCCTATATTAGCATTAAGAGTTCTTCTCATACATTTAGTGAACTCTAAATTACATTTATAAAAGGAGCAGTTTCTAATTAATACTAACTATTAAGTTTGAAAAAATTGTATTGCGAGTGATAATTTTAGTTTAATTAGGGTATCATGACATGATAATCCAATTACATTTCGCCACATTAAGAAATCCCATATTCATGAATTTATAAGTAGAAAAGTGACATTTCCAAAATATATGTAGTGTGTGTGTGTGTGTGTATGTATATGTGTATGTATATATATATATATATATATATATATATATATATATATATATATATATATGTATATGTGTATGTATGTATGTATATATATATATATATGTGTGTGTGTAATGTACACAAACACGCAAACAAACGCACATAAACACATACATAAACATGCATACAAACACACTTAGAAACATACACAGCACACAAAAACCCACACGCACACACACAAACACTAGCTGATCGGTCGCGGCTTTGCCCGCATGGGGTTTTTGAAAAACTGTAACGGTTTTATCCGTTCACTGTAACCTGTGTTTTGAAGTAAACAAATAACATCATATCATTGCACTTAACTAGCTTCTAATTCGCTAAATTTGTGCAACGCGCCGACGTACTACTGCCAAACCAACAAAACTGTTCATATTAGGTATCATAGAAAACAACTACGCGCTACCCATAAAACAATATTGCGTGAAAATTTCGTACATGTTAT
This sequence comes from Medauroidea extradentata, assembly GCA_003012365.1. Lineage (NCBI taxonomy): Eukaryota > Metazoa > Arthropoda > Insecta > Phasmatodea > Phasmatidae > Medauroidea > Medauroidea extradentata. The sequence goes on from PNEQ01056685.1 coordinate 64,244, forward strand.
CGACATACGAAAGCGTAAACTACATAAAAACTTGAAAAAAAAAAATATTGACTACAAGTGCAACTACAATATATTTCAAAATTAAATTGTAATTATCAAGCTATGACTAACGATCGAATTAAAATATTCTGGTACTGACCTAAGGAAAATTTAGTACTCCATGAACAAAAAGTCGTCAACAAAACGAGGGATTAAACGTATTCTAAAGTCCTCTTGGATTATTTTGTACTTCATTTCGGAAAAATTACTTTTGGTAATTCACAAAACAATCTAATAATAATTTACGTCACACACTCGTTTTGTTTTAATAAAGAATGTCATGTAAAATTTTTATTCGTGCCTTGTAAACATCGCCGCAGTTTGTTTAATAATGCAAACATATTATATCAATATTTTGAAAATCATACTACAAAGTTCTACTGTTCACGTCCAACGCCACATAATCTAATACGTAAGTTTATTTACCATGTAAACATTTTCGGCGAGAGGACGGAACGAAGTTGACCAAGAAATTTCGGTCCGGACGAACTGGAACAGAACATGGATATACGAAAAAACCATTCGCAGTAACCACAACATTGACGTGTTAAAGTCCACAAATTATTTGAGGAAATATTATATTATATTTTTTTGTGATATTCGTGACTTATTTTTACCGTAGTAATTTTTACTGAACTAAACTTTTAGTATTTTCAGACTTAACAGTGCGTCAGTCGGTAAATAACTTGTGAATCAACTGTACGGACATGTCGTCCGCTAACCATAATTATATTAACGTATGTATAGCGTCGTAGATTATGTTTGAAGCGTCTTTTAATATTTTATACTTGTTAATAAATCTTTCTTGTTAGGTGGTAGACTGGTATAGACCTATTTATATGTACACGACAGAAAACAAAGATATATTTCTTACGCAAGATCAATGCGCACGGCGGTCGGCAGCCAATGAACATGTTTGTTTATAATTGGCTTTGTATATTCTAAAACTCAGGTAATAGTGAACGCAGAATAGCTTATTGTGTTAACGAGATAGTGACGACGTGGCAAAAATACACTTTGCGAATTTTTCACCCAAAAAGCATAACAATACCTTACCAGATTTATGAGATATATTGAATATACGTTTTACCCTTTTCACTCCTCAGTGGGTGCCCCAGCCGCACAGGTAAGCAACCCTTAAAGTTTCATACTTCAAATAAAACATATACTATTCTGATAGCTTACACTACTAATATTACAGCAGATCCCCATCGCCTTGCCTTACACGGGAATTGAAAACAAAACCTTCTACCAGTGTTCCGAACCACCACGATCGTCAAAATTCTTGAGAAATGTAATGTGGTCATAAAGGCTCGTGACTAAACAGATGTACGTATTAAGGGCTTGGGCTATTTTTTAAAACATAAACGGAAGCCGATATAGTAAAATCGCTCCGTAACTTTGTTGTAACTGGTTTTCACTACGCACTATGATTTTGTCGAGACGGAATACAGAATGATGGTAGCTAATTAGTTAATTAGTGGAATTTCCTTATAGTAATAAATTCGCGAAAATCTTGTACCGTTTGTCTCGAAAAATTACATTACGTAGTAAAATCAATTTGCAACAAAGTTACAAAGTAATATTACGATAAGAAAATAAAATATAATTCTCTGAGACATTGGGGCTCATGCCCTTAATAAGGCGGCAAAAAGTAACATTTTTAAATTATTTCTCTGTGGTCATGCATGATTTCCGGGATTTCTAGAACATTGTACAGCTTTGCAAACCCTACACCGTCGAATTTTTAAAAATCATGAAATTACTTTTTAGGTATTTACGCAAGCTTCATTGCTACCCAACAATAATCTCAGTATCTCAACACGTTTAAGTGACACAGAAGATTAATTGACACAACGTTTTATTTTTATAATATCCTTAAATGTCGAATTTCAAAAATAAATATTCTAAAACCATTTTTTAAGGATATGCGTTAGCTTCATTCTGAGGCAAAAATCACTTCACTAGTTTAGCGACTTCAAGAGTTATAGAGGACTGATTTCAAACACGTTTTGCTGCTTTAAATCTCCTTAATTTACTAATTTAGAAAAATCTAAAAATGAAGTATGCAGTTTTGCAGTTTTTATTCTGAAGAGAAATCATCTCGCTATCTCAACAGGTTTAAGCACTATAGATGAGTCATTGAAAACAAATTACACCCCTTTTCACCCTCTTAATTTTCGAATTTTGTAAAATCTCTTCTTAGAGGGTGCCTACGGAGTAAGGGGAAGCCCCTCCTCAAAATTTTATGGCTCTAGGTTCAGCGATTTGAACTGTGCGTTGACGAATAAGTGAGTCATTTTATTTTGCATATGAAAATATACAATATTATAAACTGAATTGTGTATCATACAGACATTTTGAAGGTTAATTCAAGAGAGTGCACTTGAAACTAACGCGAAAAACGTTAAGTTACGTTTTAAGTTCGATTGTTTGGTCGCAAAAGGTGCACGACTATGGGAATAATCCCTATCATATCTGTACACGTTTAGCGCAAGCACTGACACAATTATTTTGGCTGCCGCGTTCAAGTGTAAGGTTACACTTAAGCCGTATGAATAAAGCATGGAAATTTACTAATTTATGTTTATAATGGGAGTTGCACATCCCACAGATTGATATAAGATAAAAACATATTACTATACCCAGTAATGTTGATGATATTTGTGAGGTTGTTTTAAGAAAAGGATCAGTTATTATTGTTCTAGAATAATATTCAGCTACGAGCAATATTTGTGCGACAGTAGGTACCACGTATAAATAATTTAAGAGTTCAAAACAAAACGGAAACAACGTTTGTGCTGTGCTTTCAGCTGAAACACGTAGGCACTGAACAACATTAAGTGTAAAATCTTATTTACAGTACTTTATTATTAACGTGGCAATAGCATCCATCACAAAATACATGTTTATTCTCATAAGCCGATAATACATGCTGTGCAAATTTGATATATATTTTCTACTGTGCAAAACGTAAAATTGGAGTATGTACACAAGTACGTATTACTCATCATTTCAATAATGCACAAATAAAAATATTATTTATTTAATTTGCTGAACAAGGAACTAATAAAGTTCTTGGCAACGGGAAAGTTTCACATACAACGGAAATGTCCAATACTTATTGTAATACGTGTACAATTTAAAGAAATCCACGCCTTTTATATTTAAGTACAAGTACTTTCTACGCGCTATTTCTAATGTATTTTAAAATTGAATTACTGAATTAGTAGACTTCAAAAGAAATCAAAAGCGCTAATATTTGTAATGGAAGTAACTCAAAGTTATGTAATGTGTAAACTAACACACCGTTGCTGAATTCATAAGCATTTACGGATTCATTTAAATAACAAGTAAAGGAGAGTGAACAAGAGTAACAAAATTCTGACTGAAAATAACGAGGAATTTTGTGCTAGTGTGTGTGTATATATAATACATATTATAAACATAATATATAATATATATTATATACAAAATGTGGACAATATATAATAAATATAATATATATAATATTTGTAATATATTCTATACACACACTGGACTTTCATTTGTTCAAATCAATAAATCAATAATAGTGCATAATAATAATTTCGAGATATCTCTACTGACGTTACCATAGATAAGCTAAACAGTTACCTATAAAAGTAACTTAAAAATAACATAAAGGGATCAGTACCTTAACATACAGCTTCGGTTTTGTGGCGAGAAGATTTTCAGACAATTTTTTTTTAACGTCATATGTTCACATCTGCAGCTCTGTTTCGTTGTCAGTGATTAGATGTCTCCGCTTGTCATGAGAGTTCTCTCACAAATCACAAAGGTATTGTGTGAAAATAAAATCATAAATGTGATATTAAAATGAGACATGTCTGAACAAAGACACATAGGTAGAGATGACGGTTTATCGCGAAAATTATTTATGCCAACATGTCCTTGAAAACACGGTAGTTTCTTGCAACGTGTATGATTGGGCGATATGCGTCTGACCTAACGTAGCTGTCTGTAGACCAACAACAGGCATCAAATAATACAACAGCGGGATTCAAACTGGCTGGGTTTAATAGGGTGACAGCCCCACGTACAAGCGAAGGCCATTAATATATGGGTAAGCTGAACGTACGTTGAAACTTAGCAAACAGTTAAGTATTCTCGCGATATACCATCACCTCTACACACGGCCTATAACCATGAGCAGAGCTACCGATTTGAACGTAAGGAAAATTGTGCAAAAATATTTTCGCGACAAATTCGCTGCTCTACTTAATAGATCAAAACACTTGACCAATTGCGATGTCGTTCTCTATAACAAAGTAACAGTAAACAAAACTTACCCTTTTTACAACATTCTATTTCATGATATACACTGGCAATCTATCAAAGTGTTATGAATTCTGGATAAAAGAAATTAGAGGCAAACAAGCAATGGTTATTTATTTATACTAACAGTGCCAGACAAAGAGTCCATTTGGACCTTGTCTAAATAAATACGTAACAAACAAAACCACTACACGATATTATTATTTAATAAAATATTTAAAAAAATAGACTTCATCAATTGAATACATGGTTTTAAAAGAAAAACCGCCAAAACTAAAAAAAAAAATCTATTAACTGACGTCCGTAAAAAAAAGGGGGGGGGGGGAGTTTGCATGCTGGCTTTGCCATCATCTATTGTTTTATTGACAAGTATTCCAAAATCACGTACATACGTATTAATTAGATACAATTATTACTAACGCCATTCTGGTTTTAAACGTAATTACTTTCACTGGTGAACGTACTAGGTATCGTTGTGTAATTACTGCACCACTAATATACCGCAGTTTAGGTCCTCTTGAAATTTTATTTCACCATTTACGTTATCAGTTCTTTTATATAATCTAAGACGTTGAGCATTAAGAAAATCATGTCAATTTTTAAAGAACGTATCCTACTTCGTTGAGTAAAATATTAAAACGAATCGGCAATAAATTGACGTTCTGTAAATTAAGATAAACTTTCGAGAAAATCACGTTCAGTAACAAAACAACAAACTACAGAAAAATAGAAAACAGTATTTAAACCAAGCAGTAATGATAAACACATAATTGTTTTCAGTTTTTAGAAAAGTAGCCCAATGAAGAGTCAAGCCATTAAACCGCCATCGCCAGTCTGGCAATACGAATACTAATTTTAAATCAGTGGTTTTCCGTTCGATTCTCTACGTTTTGAGAAATTGAAAACTACTTCAAACATAAATTCTTTTACTTTTTTTTGTAAAATCAGTAACCCAAAACGAAATGTACATTTAATCCAGCGGAAATCCTTGGGCCAAGTCAGCTTTATTCAAATGAGCGAATGGACGTTGGGCCGTATCTGATTCCAATTTGCCGCGCGGTTCCGGCGCTACAGGAATTCCACAAACACGGCGGAGCGCATGCGCGGAAGAACGTACGCCGCTTGTTTGATTAACGCGCCACTGAACCCCTCCCCCCCCCTCTCCACAACTGGCCCCTTTTGACATTCCAATTCCACTTAGCACGCTCCAAATTACATGAATACTAAATTATGGACCCTTCCACATCGTTTTCCAATACCGCGCGCGCTGCTCCCTGGATCTGCCGGTAACGGAGCTATCGCCTTTAAAAGGAAGGCTGCTTTAACGTAACGTTCTCCAAGGAGAGTAGGTGGAAGGTCAAATGAAGTAAGAAAACCTCTCGGGTTTAATACGTCTCTCACGAAACGCAGTTCACATAACCATTTCGTAGTGATCGTTTGCGAACTACAAACGTTAGATTTTTTTTTCAGTCTAGAAAAATAAAGTATTCTCATCAATTCCTAGTACAATCAAAACTTAGTAAAAGTAAACATGTAACAGTTTTCAACTACAATAATGGTGCTGGCAAGAATGGGGAAAAACAGACATCTCGGACCAGAATGTTTATGACATACAAGGAGAAAGAGAAAGAAAGACAAAAGGATTCAGAATTAGGAAACAGAATAAATTGAGAATAAAGGTAATTTAGTTCTGACGATGAGAAGTGCTTGGGCTAATGAATCACGGATGAGGTCATCAAATGAGTAAAATCACCCATTTAACTCTCAAAATTTTTGACTCTGAGAAGTAAAACTATAATCTGACACAAACTCCGGTACGGTGATTTGATACGAATATTTGCCAAGGAAAATAATTGAAAATAACTAACCGCACGTCCAGGAAGTGAACAAGATAGATATCAAGCGAGGATGATACTAATAATATTAATAATTATATCATCAAACAGAAACACATACAAAGAAATTACTATCTGTCTCAAACTAACCTGGGAGTAGATTGCCAAAGTTAAAAATAATACACAGTAAAAGCGATTTAGAAGTACAAACATATTGATTAATTCTTGTTTCTGTAGAAAAAAAAATGAAAATGGCACGAGAAGCATAAATTAAATAAATAATAAGAAAAAATTATGGGAAGAAGGTAAAACCAAAATAATTGTAAAACTGTACAATCCTGAGTGCCGCAAAACAGATAAAACGCTAGTATTCTACGTGAAAGTACTCAAATGTGAAGTGAGGCCCGACATAAAAAACCTTACATGATTGTCACAGACTAAATAGCAATACAGAAGTGAAATTACGTGCCGGATCATTTGATACGCGTGAACTTCACCGCTTATTGGCTGCCCGAGGCTGTTGATACCAGGCCCGCGTCTGTCCGGCTACTGCATGTTACGGCAGGTTCCATATTGGCCTTACACTGATTAGAGGTAGATGTTTCCGCTATGTTGCTGGCCAGCAAAGCCATTTTCCTGGCGTGTGTGGCTGAGTTTTTCATCCTACTGGGTATTTCACTTCTGTATGCCTACTTATTATGTGCCATTATCCCGCTATAAATACACTTGCAGGAAAATTAACTGCTTGTAATGTAACTCTTAAGACATGTTACCTTGTCTGGAAAACATGAGAACATAAATTTTAGTTCCACTCCTCATCCTTCAGCGCATACATCTTGCTTACAAATGTGTTAAAAGGAAGGTAAGCAAGTATAACGGCCATTTAACAATCAGGTTTAAGGGCACCGCTTTCCACGAGCTTTTTGCAGTGTGTTTGTAAACTGGGTTTTCTATGAAACTATTCCACGTGTGCCCATTGTTTCAATGTACGAAAATAAAAACCAGACAAGGTCGAAATCTCATTGTTAAGACACCATGATCGTTTAAAACACTTATTCTAAGCCCTCTAACATAGTTGAAGAAAGCTTTTTAGACTGCAGTACTTCATAATGTACTAAATGGACGGATGTGAACCTCAGGTATAGAAGTCCACTAAACTTTGCTACAGACTTCCCACCAATAATGAACTTTGCTACAGACTTTTCACCGATAATGAACTTTGCTACGACTATCCACAAATAAAATTATATGATCACCGCTTAGTGTCTAGAACTAAAAACTGTCCAGCGGGAATCTTGCACGCTAGTTCAGCGCCTGGCTCGTTGAGGTGATGTTTAGAGACACTGGGAAATCGCGAATATACTTCATAAAAAGTCGCTTGGTGCAACGAGCTACTTTCGGCGGAAACATATCTGAGATATAATAAACTACCTTTAGAATTTATTGGTTTGTGGACGTACGCCATTGCTCATGTTTTTGCTGATCAAACCTGTGTTGGATGACAAATAACGAAAAACTAACTATATATATATATATATATATATATATATATATATATAAACACACACATATAAACGCACACAAAAATTGAAAAATAAAATAAAAGCAATCCCAGAGGATTTCTGTCAGTTTTTTTTTTTTTTTCAAAATAATTGTTACTAACTATAGACAACAAAGAATTCTAGAGATAGAATTCAGTCGACTATCGTGACAACAACACCCAGACACAGAAGAAGACACAAATATAGAACCAGATTCCCAATATGAAAAAAAGATGGAAATAGACGAAAAACAGTGAACAGTGGAAAACAAATACAAGGCAATAGACAACACAACACAAGTAAAACCAACGAAAAAATGCTACGTTTTGGAGATTGCAATCTATTCCCGTCTTCAGGCTGAGACCATTCCGCTGAGACGTCAAGTTACAGTATACATGCCTGGCATACCTCATATCGTGATTCTTGTGCGACAATAACCATGAGACCTTCGTGCGTCTGGCAGAAACAAGCATATGAACTTCCGAAAGAAACTTACCTAGCTTGACAACCAAGCAGAAATTCAGGCTGTATCCGTACTACCTTCAAGTATATACTCATCCGTACTTGGCACCACCAATGACGTAACCAAGTACATACTAACATTGTTCGAATTCTCAGTATAGTACACAGAGGTTCTACACGTGATAGGTACACGAAATTGCTTAGGCTACTTGTTGGGTGTTTCAACATAACATTTCGGCTGCTAATTGGTTTGAGCTAATTTTGGTATTTTGTAAGGTTACGTAGTACGTTTTTCAGCTAAATGTAAATAAAGGTACACCATCAATTGCTTTTTGTGCCCGGTAAATATTTTTGAACACAATTCAATTTGTTATTTTTTATAAGTTTAAAAATGTAAAGAATTCAAGTATTTTTTCATTGAAATTACCATTCTTTAGAACGTTTTAGACTTATTTACCCACCCATAGTACCACATGTAATTATATTTATTTTTGCTAACTTAACTACTGATATTACCCTAAGAATAAAGAATTAAAAAGTATTGACCTGTCTGAATAATCCTTACAATCACGTATCAGGAGTTAGTAATATTATGTGGGTACTTAGCGGGTATGTACTGACTATTCAGATACAGCATAACTTACGTACGCAGAAAATATGTGTAGCATACAAATAAAAAGAAGGCAAGTGCGCATTTACAAAGGACAATCTGACGGAAACAATAATTTCGCTACTGTATAGCACAGGTTTCCTTGTAATTGACTAGGTAAGTCAAGAGACACTTGTCAGCATCTAACCGGAAGGCTTTCAGTGCTTGTGAGAGATGATATGAGGTGATTGTGAAGCAGCGTAAAGTCGAACTACGGCATCGTGTGGCACGATACCCATATGTAGACACACGAGTATTTCGCTGTTCATCTGGCAACCGCCTAAATTTCTCAGACCTATACACACACTGGCCGAAATCAAATATCTATTGGCTTCTAACCGTAACACACATTACCACCACGACTTGTTTCCTTATTTATCACTGGCTTGTAACAGTCAAAGATGTGTTAAAACAGGTGTCGTCTAATCACAGAAGGAGTAGTGAAGTATATATACATTAATGGCATTCAACCTGACCCAGAATCAATACGCGAAATAATCGTACTCCTATATTGGCATTCAACCTAAACTAGAATCAATACACGAAATAATCTTGCTCCTAATTATTGGCATTCAATCTAACCTAGAATCAATATACGAAATAATCTTACCTCTATCCATGTGTCTCCGCCTGGAATTAAACTCGGATCGCATTGGAAGGCAAGCGTTTCTGTTTAGTCATAGCGCCAATAATGTCTTTAATAACTCGTGCAGAATCACAATGAATTAACTAAACCTGTAAAAAAAACTCTGGTAGATTACTTCTGTGGTAGGTAGCTCGTAAAACGTTAAGTTAAACTTTGTGTTTTGTTCTATAGCCCTTACGCACAAACCTATACCAACGCCTTGTAAGAATTTTTTTATAATTTTTACCACGCACCCGAAATCACTACAATAGAAGGCTTGTCGGAGCCCAGAAAATTACGCTTGCTTATCATTTATTCACTACGTCAGTAGGTTATTATAATGCTGTTCGAAATCAGAAATCATCGCGCTGTAAGCTGGTGTCCCAACAAACAGCACCGCAGCATACACAATGTTAGCAAATAACTCTCCTAGCTAAACATTTCAACGATGCATTTCCTATGTCATTATCATGGCGTACCCTTAACTACGTAACAAATTAATTTACGATACATATGAGCCCTAGAGGATTATTTATTTAGGGATATTAATAACTGACTTACAAAACAATCTCTGTGATAACGAGTAGCAAACACAAGATATTACGTTTAATAATTTTCAGTAGAAAGTTTTGTTTCGAAATGTGTTTTTGACTTTTATGCTTTAAAATGTATTTTAAAAATACATTACTTTGATTTTAAAAATCCACACCTTGGTACGTAGCACACATAAATACCAATTTGTTAATTTTGTATTTTTACTCAACAACACGCTGTAGCGATAAAACAAAATTGAAGGTGACATAGGCGTCCAGAATCAAACTGACAGCTGAAAAAGATGTTCGTATAAATAGTATAGCTGAATAAACAAGAAAATTAATGGCGAAATAATTCGACAAAGCATTATATCTCTAATAGACGTTTCAGATATGTTTTAAGAACAGGAACGTGTAGAAATAATACAAATTACCAAAATAAACGTAACTTAGGGCATTCCAGTAATTAAAACAATACAATTTAAACTGTAAAAATATTCACCCTTATTTTGGCTTGAATGGAAGTGCAGCGTGACGCAATGACTTCCGATGTCCGAATCAATATTTCGTTAGCCCAAACTTAAGGAAAGACTTCAACCAAAATGTTTATTGTTTTAAAAATTTTATATGGGCCTATATTTGTACGACACGTGTTTTGTTTAGTAGACATATGTTGTGACTATTTTTTTACTGAAAAGAAAAAAAAACAGGTTCACTATTTTTTTATAATAGCATGTCAAAGTCCAAATTTGCAAAAAACCGTTTTATGCCAGAAAGTAATACCAATTAATTTACCGAAATTAAACAATTCATACTGAAGAACAATATCCCGGCCTACGTCAAGACGAGTGTAAACACAGCATTATTTTTGTATTTTTTTAAATATTAAGAATAATTTCAATTTTTAAATTAAAATTGACTAATTAAAAAAATACAATGTTACGCTCAATGCGATTTTTAGACATTTCTCAGTGTAGTCTGGGATGCTGTTGTTCATTCTAAATTACTTAATTTCGGTCACTCAGTTGGTTTTCCTTTCTAGCATAAAACAGTTTTAAGTAAATTTTGACTTTGACATGCCACAATACAAAAAATATGAAAGCTAAAAATTTATTTTTACAATAAGAAACTGTCAAACTGTATGTCTACATAACAAACCAAATTTTGCACAACTGTAAAAATTACTAAAACAATTACCCCAAGCCTTACATTTATCCACGGGTATATAACGTTACGCGCTGTTGCTAGCAGCCCTTGGCAAATCGAGGCGTAGCATATGCTTTTGGATGGAATAACACATATGACAGGTATATTACATGCCTACACAAAGCACAAGTTTAAAGAAAGCAATGTTGCGTCTTGAAAATATGAGGTAATGTCAATACTTGAACTAATAAATTACAACTCTCGACAAGCAGGATCATGATTGCAAAAAACTTTAACGTTGAATTTACAACAATAAACGGCGTAATCTTAATTACATCTGAGGGAATTTGACATTCTGATATCAAAGTCTGTTTTATTTCTCATAAATTTGAGTAAGTTTTGCATGACATTATTTTAAGGCGATATTATGAAGAACTGCTCCAGGTGAATGACGATTCCACTCCAAGTCCTTGAGTAAATAAATGTCCAACCATACAGAAGTCATTTCGACGAGATGTTAAGCCCAGTTAAATAAATGCCATGAGATCAAGACGCGTATTAACCGCGTTTAAACTACCCTAAGACTTGAACCAAGCGAGAACGAGGACAACATTTTTCTTCTCGTTACTGCAGCAGCTGGGGTGAATATTTCTTTTATCTGGCGAGGAAAGATGCAGCTCAAGTCTAGCAGTGCGGTTTTATACCGGCGTCACGATCCTTACATTTCACGCGCCGTAGCTCCCTTGCTACGATTCATCCCAGCTTTGACACGTCACTTTCCTCTAGAAGCAACGTGAAAGTGCACGCGCATCCTTTCAAGGATCACAATCCCCGGGGAATGTCTTCAGCTGCAGCGATGTGGAGCCAAGCTGTGCACTAGAGCGGTATTCACGCGCAGTCTGGATACTCACTCCGCTACGCTGTAAAAAGTAGAACCTACACTGAAAACAATTATCTGTAAATTTACCATTCCGACGTACAGGAAGGAGTGTTAAGAAATTTTGCATGGTTAAAGTGTTTCCCATACATCAATTGTACCGTTCCTTAGATAAACAGGGTGTCCGGAAACAACAGTACACTGTAAAAAAACTTCCTAAAGTCTTTAGGAAGTTTTTATCCCAGACGCAGTATGAGACAGTTACCATACTTCCGTCTTGTAAATATGCAAACTTTTTCAAATGTTACAATATAAGTCTGGTAACTTTAGTATACATTTGACAGTTTTATAATACGTTTAAGGGTGTTACCACAGATGTCTGGGAAACTATTCTACCATGCCTACTTTCTTAGCGCTCCTATACACACGTCTGGTAAATTTACAAACTAATTTTAGAGTGTATAGTAGGGCCCAAAGTACACGGTGCCTTAAACCGTAACAGTTTTTATAACGTTCTCTGTTTTAGTAACCCTTTTCTCTATGGTAACAGAAAACAGGAATGAAATTTGCTACGTTTTGAGCACGCTGTACAAGCACACTATGTGAATTCTAGGCTGAATTGAAGACGCAAATGTTAGTGGCAAAATGTTGTACTATAACTAGGACCACGATTTTGTCGCGAAAAGATTTTTGCCCCACTTTGTTTCAGTGACTCACGTGCACGTCGGCAGTTCTGTTTCAAGGTTATTGGCAACGTGTCTTTGTTCAGACACGTTTCTCATTTGACTGCACCAATCAGAATAAGATTATTGTGAGTCTGTATGTCTATAATTTGCCAAGGCAAGTGAGAGTAAAATCATCTAACCACAGACAATGTAGCAGAACTGCAGGTGTGCACATGACGCATCGAAACCAAATGTTGCAAAAATCTTTTCGCCATAAAATCGCGGCTCTAACTATAACATTTAAGTGCACAATGTGGCAACACAGCACTGTAGTTAGTCCCTTACTGCAAATCACGGACGTGTGTTGTTCGCAGTAACCTTATTCTAACCGGAAAGGTCAAATTACAAACATCGTTACACAAACACACACTGCCAATAATAGACAAGCTTAACTACAGAGGTGGAACTAAGACATTGAAACAACTTGGTGCAGAAATATTTAGGCAAAAATCAGGGGTCCCTAGTTATGACTACTGTTCTGACCTGCATATTATGAGTGTAAGTTACAATCCCGAGCAGTTCAAACTTGATTCTACGAATACCAGGACGTTTAACGCAAGAGCAGAATTTCTCCGTGAAGTGTTGACACACTGCGCACATGAAATGTCATACAACATTTATCCGCTTACATTTTCGTCTTATATTTTGCCCAGAATTCTCATAGCGTGATTATTATGCGATTTTTTCTGGCCATTCTGTATACGTATTTATGAAACAGTAAAATTTATGCTCGTGTAATGTGACTTGTATAGTAATAGTACTAAACACTTGCTCTCTTTACAAGCTGAAGTAGGGCAAGTGTCCCATACTGTGAGTGTGTTACATCCATTACAATTTCAGAAGTTTTAATTGTGTATTTTCACCGTGGCTCTTTCTCCTCACCTGCCATGTACTCCTAAGCTGAAACAGTGTATATTCACTGATAAGCAGCTTTTTTTGACTGTTTACACAGTGGGGCCGGGGCGGTTAGACCACTCGTCTTCCACTACAGCGATCCTGGTTCGATCTCCGACGGGGCCGGATTCTGGATGTGGAAATCGTACTGGGCGATATCGCTGGTCGGTGGATTTCCTCGGGGATCTCCCGTTTCCTCGATCCTCTCATTCCAGCTCTTCTCCATTGTAGGGCCACATTTAATTCCATGTCATCTCAGGCAAGCAGATGTCTAAGAGTGCCCAGTAGTAAACCTGCATCCTTGGTGCGATAGCCTAGCAGTCGGGCACTCTCTTCATTCATTATTATTATTACTATTATTATTATTATTATTATTATTATTACTGTTTGCCGATAAGGCAGTTTCAAAAATATTGGTTAAGCTAAAAATCACTGATACCACGAGAACCGGTGAAAAACCCACTGGTAATATGAATATTCATTGATTTTGGAGGTGCTAATGTGAAGTGAACCGACGCATGAATTCAACCGTTTATAATCCATTTGTGTAACTTTCCATCTGCAGTTAAAGGGGAGGCATACCTGTTAACTCGGATTTTTAGTTTTCAAAAAATTACAAAGATTTTAGTTTAACTATTACAACTATGGCCATGTTAATGGGTAATTAAGTAAGTCGTTTATTTGAAGTTAATATTGACGAAATACCTGTATTAGGTTATCCTATAGAAACTTCCAGAACAGAATACTGATTATTTACTTTGGGCGATTTCACATGCCGCCAAAGAAATCGCAAATATTTTATTGTGACATCAGAAGGTCTCCCGGTACATATGTTATGCTTGACGAAGTTACTTTTTCAGAAATGATTCTAGAACAAGAATCACTATGAAAATCACATTAAAAATAGTAACACTAATTCGTCCGTTGAAAAATACAAGTACAAACACGTGTGTGAGAATTTTCCACGAAGTATTAATAATATGTACGAGTTGCCTTTTACTTTAAAGGAATTTTGTGTTGGTACAATATTTAATTTTATGTAATTAACACAGCAACAAGGCCTAAGCACCTTATACTTATGCATATAAACTCAGAAAACAATTTGTAGAGAATCTGAGATAGTAAAAATTAGACATAAAGACGTTTATAATATTTGGCTGGCAGTCATGGGCTACTTATAGCCGTGGGTGGAACGTGATTGGAGATAGTTCGACCAATCATAACTTTGTTTTGAAATCGGTTGTTGTAGATATTTGAATACTAGAGACCGGAAAAATTCGCGGGTTCACTGACCCGCAGGAAAGCCTCCAAGAATGTACGTGTACTCAAGAATTAAGACAGCAGATGTACATTATGCTTTTCGCTAACACAGTGATACGGACTTTCATTTAGTTACGTTGTTGTTATTGGCTAAGCGACTGCCAGGAACCGTCATAAGAGTCAAGGGCCAACTGTGAAAGTAACACGAACTTATAGTAGTTGCAATTATAGCTTGTTTCCAAAAGAAAACGCGAATTTTTCAGGTTCCTAGTGATTACATATTAGTTTGGATTGTTAAAATAAGTATGGACACCCAAAAAAACTGATTGTTATAACCACGAGTTTGTCACAAAATTATTTTTGTACTAATATATTTCAATGCCTCACGTGCACATTGGCAGCAGGGGCGTCATTTGGGTCCACGGGGGGGGGGGGGCAAATGCCGCCCCCACGTTGGATTTAGAATTTTATGTGTATAAATATATTTTTTGTATTTTTAAATTTTAAAAATGCTAACTTAAGCACATAAAACTGAAGTTTTGTTATTAAAACATCTAATATATACATGCTTAATTAATAAAAAAGATGAAACAAGGTCACTGTCACCAGAAAACAAAATCTTGTCCCCAATCCCCCTCTAGAAAAACCTTAAATGACGCCGCTGAATTCGGCAGCGTGTATTTTTCTAGGATACGTCTCTCATTTGACTACACCAATCGTATGTTAGGTTACTTTGACGACGTAGGTCTGTGAGTTGCCAGATCAACCCTCAGTTTAGCGAGAGTTAAAATATCCTATCACTGGCCATGATACAGAGCTGCAAGTGGTGAAAAATTATTTTTACCACAAAATCGTGGCTCTGCCGTTTTAAAATCGTCAGTTACAATATTATTATAAAATAATTGTATTTCATCATTTCCAATATTAATATGAAGGACTAAAGTAAGTCAATCTGGCTGTCCAAATGTAATTTCAGGCTTCATTGCAGGCTCGCGGCCGTATTAATATTGGTGAAGGGCCACGATATCGGGGAAGTGAACAGCGTTTTAGCGGAAATGTCAGCTAGCCTTTAATTAACCCTGTATTGCAACGTTCGCATCACATTTCAGTTCGCGGAGTAAGCATATGTCCACACACACGCATGCATACGCTGCAACATACACGATCACACGCACGCATACATTTATAAAGAGCTGCAAACATTCGGAATCAACGTTCGCGGACAATATTTACCACGGACGAATATTTGTGGACGGAACTACGATACGGTATCGCAAGTTGAATTAGATGGCACTGAACTGCAGAGTAATACCTTGGGAATATTTTATGAACTATGAGCGATTAAAAAGCAAAGTTTTCAAAGTTTCGTCTATGTGGTGCGACCATGGTGTTTAAATCAAAAACGAATGATAAAATATGTTGACAAACTGTGTTATTGAGGACATACGTTATTGCGATACGTGTCGTCCCAGAAATCTTAGAATGAGACTAAGAAAACCAACATTCTAAGATTTCTGGGACGGCATACATCGCAGTCGCGTATGTCCACAATAACACAGTTTGTCATTCTATCCCAGATACTAAAATATGTTACTAAATGTATCGGTAACTATTTCATAAAATGTTTTGTAGAATACATAAAATTCCTGTAAAATAGTTACGTGAAGTACTAGATATATCAACAAAGTAATTTCTAATTTATACTTTGCAAAATACGTTTGAACAATATCTTTTAAATCATTCTGGTGACAATTTTCCGTTTGCCATATTACTAGAGACACTGGAAAATCGCGAAAATGTTTAAAATAGTCTCCAATAAACTGTATTATATTAACCGTGACACGTGTGAACAGTTTTGGCACAAATCACACTCGCTGTGTGTCCAAGCTGTGCAGTTCTAACTGGGCCTGTTGTAGAGAGAAACAATGCTACAAATAAACGATAGCCAATGTTGAGACGTAACATTCGGTGTTATATACATCACGTTGGGGCCTAGCAAACAGTCAACTATTCCCGCGATTTTCCAGTGTCTCTACATATTACGTAAGATGGTAAGGTAAGTGGGCTTTGCGTCTTGTCGACAGCGAGGTCGTTAGAGACGGTGACACACAACTTGGTACAACGACAGCAGCTGGGAGAGGAGTTGGCCTGTCCTTTGTTAAGGAACCTTCCCAGCATTCGCCTGGAGTGATTTCGGAAAATCTCGGAAAACTGAAATCAGGATGGCCGGAGCCGGGGATCGAACCCGGATCCTACCGAATGCGAGTCCAGCGTGTAACTGTAGCACCACCTCGCTCTATTACGCATGGCATTTTCTTTTTAAAATGTTCGTACACTGATACTAACATTACATAAAGTAAATATCAAATGTTTTCAGAATGGTCTTAACTTACCTTACTAACACGTAACTTTCTCAGAAGATATGTACACAGGACGACCTATCAGCACAGCATCGACGACGCCAGGATTAAAATGTGAAACAAAAGTGGACAGATATTCGCACGAGTGTGTGTACGTGAGAATTGTTGGAGCCTATCCACCACCCACTGTATATATAGGTAGTGGACTAACCCACCATATCAATTTATAAATAACCGAATGGTATTTACTTAGTTTTTTAATTTCGACTGCAGACAATTATTGTGCAGATTGCCTTAACATGCCTTGATAGTTACATACGACTGGTTACTATTCTTACTGCTGAACGCAAAAGGACATATTAACATGAGTTTATTTTTTGCACCATTAAAACAGTCAAATAAATCCATTGCCGATTTATAAAATGCGTTTTATTATGCATCTCAAACGAAAATAACCGTAGTTTTATAGTTAACTGGGTTTCAGAAGTCATAGAACCAATGATGACCATAATGTTTAAATATGACATAACAATGATTTAAATAAATGCAACTGTCATTAACTTACTTTTAAATAAGTGAAACTAACAAAACTGCTACAAATGCTTTATTTATGTTTTAAATTAAAAACACGCTGATTTAAATGCTGCACTGAAATTTTAAAATTTATTTTAGTGATTTTCTCTACGTGCAATATACCTTACAACAAACTACTGTTTGTCAGGTCTGTTTTGTTTATAAAATTATGATCAAAAACCAAAATTTGTAGAAGCAATAATAATACACACAATATGCTTGTTAGGGTTTCAAGTTGATTGTGTTCAAAAAGACGCATATCCATTTAAATCGCCAAAGAGTAGATTAAGTTGTGTTTGAGGTTAAATTTTTGAAGTTTTTTTTTGTATGAATTCGGTGCTGGTTATTTTAATGTCGCCAATATGTTTCCTTTCATACTGAAAAAAAATGATTTGTGCTTTAAACAGTTAATAATGTTTTATACATACGAGAACACCAGAGACTATTTTTATACTCTTAATGCGTACAAATGGATGTTAATGGATAATGCTGAGCTTGCCGCATGCCATTTCCAGTGATGGCAACAGATAGAAAGCATCTTACAGTCTAACTACTTCCATTCCGGCGTCAAAATTTGGTAGGTGTGTACAAAGAACCACGCGCTGCTTTCCGGCTAAATGTTTAAGAATGTTTATAAATGTAGTTTTAAATTAAAACATTAGAAGTACTACCAACTACAGGGACGGTGTACTGTTTAACTTGACTAGTTTAAAACGTGAAATCATTTGGAGTGGATCAATATTCAAAATTATAACTGATAAAAATTACACCTTAAAACACTGAAGGAAATTTCCCTTGCATCACTTAACACGCAAGTGAAAATTACCGCGCTTGTGTGCAGTAAGTTCACGCAAGTAATGAAAGGAAATCATTTTGCAGAATTGTGGGAAATCACCTGACAAATGTTTGGAAAAATTGCTTATCAGCTAAAAAAATTAACACATTTGTACCAAAATGTTATTTTCATCGTGCTTATTACACAGGCCGAATTCAGCCGGAATGATATTCGAATCATTACTTAGTACACCAGCAGTTACCACAGGTGGTTTTCGATTAGTGACACTTGTCTAACGTCAGTCGAGATTGTCATTCAACACTCGTAGACATTGGAAAATTGTAGGTAATTTGACTGTTTGCTAGGCTGGAACGTGCTGTGTGTAAAACGGAATATTTTTTGTTAATACTTTTTGACGCACTGTTTCTCTGGTAAACAAGCCCAGTTAGAATTGTACAGTTTTAACATAGAACGTGTGTGATTTGTCCTAAAACTGTTCACACGTGTCACAAATTGCATCCTTCAATTACAGTTAGAGATGATTTATAGCGGGAAAACTTGACTACTGTATTTTAACACACTTTCAGCTTACAAGATTATTATTGGTTATCTCTTGTTCGAGGAGCTGTTGCCCTATTTGACTGAGCCACTAAGAATGCCGCTATTGTAATATTTGATGTCTGTAATTGGTCTGCAGACAACTACGTTGTGTCTGACGTACACCACCCAATCATACATGTCACAAGAAACTACAACGTTTTCAACGCTACGTTGGCACAAAACATTTTCGCGATATACCGTCTTCTCTAACAATAGTACGATCTGTATTTTAAAAATGTTCCAGTGACTTAACATTCGAATATCTGTATAGTAGATCAAATGACAGCTGCTCATTGGCTGCTCGCTGACACACTAATGCCACATAACCGGGCATTCATCGAGCAGTTTCCCTATTATTAAATCAGCGCCTTCAAAGTGGCACCAGGTATACCGCAGTAAAAGACTTTCGTCACCATAACATTTTGTTTAATCACGATACATTGCAAAATTACTTGGCCGCAAAGGTATTTAGCATCGGATAAAGAAATCTACAATTACAGCAAAAAACAAATGAAGAAATCTTGTGTTATGTGTCATATTTTTGTCTTGAATAAGTTTTCTTAAGTTTCGTTGTAGCACAGATAATAATTTCTACATAAAGCGTGTGGTAAAAATACAACTTTCTTCACGCTTACATTTATAATACATTATCTTAACGGCAACACAATTTTTGTTACTATTATTGTACCTTACAATTGTTTAAATTCTAGCGCGTGCCCGAAATAAAACGCAAATTATTCACATCTCTATAGTCATTTTGAGAATTCAAACATGCTATACCTATACCATGTGGCAGTCCGACAAGAGAAAAAAGGTTTAATGAATGTAACGTGAACTTAATACGCTTGCGTAACGTAGGCGTTATAGCCCGATAAGAAATTCAGTACCGCACGGACTGAGTTGAAAGCGAAAATAAATTATGACCAAATTATCGGCTTCGACATATTTAAGAAACAGACTATGCCTGTTCTCTTAAGGCTCCACTACAATTGATTTAGAACAGAAAACAGCGCACGCACAATACAGAACATACGCACAGCACAGAGCTGCAAACTATAATTGAAACAGCACACGCACAGAAACTGCGAATGTTGTTAAAACTAAAACAAGCTATACTGGTAACTATTACATGTGTGTGTTGGTATCACTGATTCTGAATGTTTATATTGGCACTGTCTTTCGTAAATAACGTTTTTGTTTATTTTATAATACAAAATCGAGTGAACTTAATTAAAAAAAAAAAATTGCTGTAACTGTTATAAACCTTGAAAACAATTTCATTCCAAACAAATAAATATACTGATTTCGGCGCAAATTTTGTACAAAAGTTAGTAAAATTAGTTTATATTTTCATCTGTGTTTAATTTCTTTTGAACCCGGCAGTACCCATGTCCTGATTGGCTACGCACGGCGCACAGGATTATATGACATTGC
The DNA here is from genome assembly GCA_003012365.1 of Medauroidea extradentata. NCBI lineage: Eukaryota > Metazoa > Arthropoda > Insecta > Phasmatodea > Phasmatidae > Medauroidea > Medauroidea extradentata. Next base: position 84,889 of record PNEQ01056685.1, read on the forward strand.
CCAACTTTCTGTGCGGCGATCCTGGGCTATTTTGCTGTGCGCGTGCTATTTATAATAATAATTGCAGTGCGTCCTGCCAAAAACCTTGGATTGAACTTTCTGTGCGCGTGCTATATGCTGTGCTAAATCAATTGTAGCGAAGACTTTACTCCACGTCTGGTGAAGATCGTCATCTATGACTGTTTTTAGAAAGCTACGGTGACGGTCTTCATATCATATGCTTTAAAAACCATGTATAGTATTAAATTATATTTTCTCGGTTTTCACAGTACGTTTTGGATTACTTACTTAAATGTAATTTTACATTGTACAAATTCTATTTGATTCTCTTTATGATTACGATTTTAAAAGTTACAACACGAACTCGTCTCGGGTACAAAGTTACTGTGGAATTCGTCTCGGGCATAAAGTTACTGTGCTGTGCTTACAACAGATAGCAGCACTAGTACTATGTTAGTACCTACGGCCAAGAGATAGCAGCACTAGTATTCTGTTAGTACCACGGTGTTAGTACCTACAACCAAGAGATAGCAGCTAGTTTGTTGCATTGAGTTTGTCGTTTACGTCCGCAGTAAAAATGACTTTACACAGAGCTACAATTTACGAAACTTTTGAGGTATTTAAGGGAAAATTAAAATATATCTTTCTGTCTCCTTCCGAGCAAAATTCAATCGGGTTTTTTTCTGCAACGAGAATGATTGTAGAAATCAATTTGAATATGCCGAATATGGCGGAACATTTTATTAACTTTTTCTCATAACACCACCATAGAACACAATCTTTATGCAAAAAGACTTTTGAAATACAGTTACGGCTAAATGTTTAGTTTCAGAATACGAATTCTCGTCGTAAAGATATTTACACAGCAACTGTCTCAATATAAATATCATATACGGGACTGAAAAAATGAAAGAATAAGCCCACTGTACGTAGACCTCAAATATGAATAAATATTTTAGCGGGACAATCTTCCCTGACATAGAGAACGGTATGTTCGTAAAAGAACTGATGCAATGAAAATTAATAATTAATTGTTTTGATTATAATAAAGAAAAATTTATTTGCTAGTGTTTATCTCTGAAAATTATGAAAGTTTTAACACTCCGTCAATTATCGCAAGTTTTAAATGATGTATTAAATAAATTACATTTAGTAACTTACTTGCTTTCAAAACATTTACAATAAAATTTTACGTGCAGCCTTTTCTTAGTCAATCTCAACGGCTTCCATTTATTTAAAGTCCACACATTGTATACACTGGCAAGAAGCACAACCACTAACAATTGTATGGAATCAAATGCAAACAGTATATTTGGAGCTGATGGGAGAGTACTTGGTTTAGGTTGTAGTGAATGTCTAGCACCCATTCACAAAGGTACAGAATAATAGCGTCCCGAAAATAAATCAAATTAAATACATATGAAGTCTCAACGTCAGTCACGTCACAGAATGAAAAAGTTGTAGCCTATTATTTATTCTGTGGTCCCATCAGAATAGTCAGAATAGTTGCCTTCGACCACGACGAAACGGGTTCGAATTTCGGCGGGGTCGTTCCAAATTTTTACGTGTTGGAAGCGTGTCGGACGTTGCCGTTGGCCAACGAGTTTTCTCAAAACATTACTGTTTACCCACATTTTCTTTTTCCGTCGCTGCTCCATACTAACCTAATTTACCCTCACTTGCGGCTCGAGATCTCGCTGTTAGGAGTCTACGTCACTTATTTTTGTTGAAATTATTAATTTTCGTTTAGTAAATGAAGTGTGTTATGAATTACCGGCAACGTCAGCTTACAGAAACATTACGTTTTACGATAAGGTTGTACTAAATTGGAACTAGGAAATTATTCAGTATTTATTTCATGATTAAAGGTAATTATCTTAAACTTTGTATTAACTAAAATTATTTCATAACCACGGTGTAACATTTCGAACAAAATGTGTACAAATAAAGTCAAGGTAGGTAATGAAGCAGGTCCCTATTGAAAAAATTTTCAAATAAATCGTTCGAAATTTCAATTAAAGAATGACTTAAAAATAATTTTACAATCTAAGTGCCCCGGGAAAAATCATGAGCACAGCCTGCATCAGAGCCCTAGCGAGATAGGGAATTTCAGCTTAAGCCAACTCCAACGTGGCTAAGTATATTACGAACATACATATGCCTCCACTGACATTTCTGTTTATCTCTATATGGCCCATATTGTCACACGATCTTCTAGGCTGTTCATTCAATGTACTTGAAAACTATGAGCAAATAGGTGTTTTTAAAAAATTTCTTGAAAACATCTATTATACATAGGGACACGAAAATTTCGCGAATTCAATGACCTGCAGGCTAGAATCCATTGTACTAAGCATACTCAAGCCCCGACCATTTGTCAACTAGCTGCTACTCAGTGGAACAGCAGACAATGAGCGAATAGACGGGGCTTGGGTATGCATAGTACAATGGATTCTATTTATAGTTTACCATGTTCTGGCCAGGTCTTCGACATAGGCAGGGACATCTTGTGCCTTGTTGGGAGTTACTGGTTTTCCGCTTATTTTGTTGCTTAGAAATACTTATTTTCAACCCGGTACACTTATTTACAATCCGGTAAAGCACCCTACCTTGCGATAAACTCGAAAAATCACAATATCCGACCAGTAATTTGGACGTTATTAGTCAAACATTATGCAAGTGAAATATTATTAGAATCACAACCACGTGCTCGCCGTTCCAAAGTCACCAGGCAACGAATATATTACCCAAAAATTGGTAAAAAAAATCTGAAGGATCTTGTGTAGTGTCAATGCGTTAGCTATATTTGAAATTTCAATAAATTTTATGTCATAATTCGTAAAATTTCAGTTCAAGACGAGAAGAGAAAAGCTACAAAACAAAAATCTATTTTTTTTTTTTTTTTCGTTCCACTCAGCCGTAGCAAACACCTCCGGGACGAACTATAAAAGCCACTGCGAGTCAGAAACCAACTACTTACGTCATTAATAGCCTTGCCACGGCATGAAAGAAAAATGACCAGCCATTAACACGAAGCTGTCCCAACACCTGCTGACAATCTACCTCGCAGTTTTACCGCAGTAATAAAGATCACGAGTGGGTTATAAACACCAATGTTAGGTTGTAAAGGTCAGAGGTAAGCCAGCCCCTTATAAATGACCGCTATTGGACAATACGACGAGAGAGACGCAGTGCCAAAGCTAAACTTCCGTGTAAGTGTGAGCTGCGTTCACAACCTACACTTAGCGAACGTACATGTAGAGAATCGCTGACTGTGATTGCAGGCATTCACATAATTGCGTAGCGTGCGTAAGAACGTGACTGAGTTTGTCAACTTTCTACTCTTTACGTAAATACGATAAGTGGTGGTTGTTACTCCAGTTCAAATGAAGCCGTTAGAACGTAAGACTACATTTAATATTAAAAATACTTTCAAATAACTTACTTCCTCTTTTTGCCATAAAACTATTTTATATGATCATTCTAAGCAGCTGATATTTCGCACTAACAGAAACAAGTTTTGTGGGTTTTTAGATTCTGTGGTGTTGTGAATTCAATCTCTTCAACATCATGTACGAACATTTAGTATGGCTGTAAATTCTGCTTTATGATATTGCCGTCCAATTGTTGATCAACACGTGGAAAATCCTCGAGAATCCACTTTAGCGGTACAGTAGTTTAATGATAGCTACTTGCAAGCTGAAGAACCAACTGTGAGTAGTTTTATTGGCATTTCAATCTCTCATGTATCTAGTGGTGATGTTGAACAGCCGAGATAAAATGCAAATTTCTTAAGGCTACATTTTCCTATTTACGTTGTTTATTTCATTTAATTTTTTTTTTCAGAATATTATTTTTAAATTCTAAAAGTAAGCAAGTGTAGGAAAACAATCTCATATATTTTTGATGAAATTAGGATTTACCACGAACCCTAACATATTTTAAGCTAAAATGTTAATCATTTTGTATGATTATTGACTTCAATTTATTTTATTTTATTTGAAAAGTAACTAAATTTCGTATTTTTATTTCAAAAATGACGCTTCATAGTAAAAACTATTTCTAACGAGTCTATGTGACGGTTTTACGATTTCTGTGCCTTTTAGGAATTAAATATTTAAATACGCAAAAATGAGTGCACAGGAACGCGAGGCCTTCAGTAACCAATTGAGAGAAATTGTTATTCAATTTGTTGGATACTTGCATTTAACATTTAGACTGCATGCATACGTAACCCAGCCTTTTCAATATTTAATTTCACAGGTATATCATAGAACATTTCACACTGAATGCGTCAGATAAGCATAGTTAATTTACAAACATGATACCAAGACGCAATAGCGGTGCGTTTCTGTTCCGCTTTAAACGAAGCAGGAAGATTTCATACGACACAATAAAGCATGGCTCGGGCCACGTTAAAGCACCACCAGGGGGCCTATTCTGTAAATTTTCACTTCCCTGTACAACACGAAGACAGTTACTGTGTAACCGCCTTAGGACGAAAATTCATATTCTGTAACTAAAAATAGTGCTGATTCTGCTGCTCAAAAGTCCTGTGACACTGCTTTATGTAAAGGTCAGGTCCCAGGCTGTTTATACGAGCACATGAAAATGCCAAACTTTTATTAGTGTAACAACAACCATCTTCGTCGCGAAACGAATTCGATTTAAATGTGACTGTGCAGGACAAAGAATTGGGTAATTTTATGTTCCCTTAAATATGTAGCCTACTAATACGTTTAGTATATGACAGCTTTGTGTATGCCTACATTAATCGTTACTACAGACGCAAATGACAATTTTAATTTAGTACCTGTACAGATATCTCTCGGTCGAGAGGTACACTATTACCGTACTAGAGCTTTTATCTCTTGTTAGCTCAGTACATTAACTTAATACGAGAGACGAATAAAATGGATGACAAATTTTATTCGGAGTTCTATAAATAAACTAACATAATTTATAATTTTAAAAACAATACTTGAGTACTTAGTATTTTCAAAACATGCTGTCAAACTTATAAAATACAATCACAGAATGCAGGAATGTCTTCAGAGCACTGAAATACAGTGCTGCCAAGCAAATTTAGATTCTGGCAAAGATAGGAGTTAAAGAAGACAAAGTAACGAGTGACCATCTATATCACTGTCGCTTTCGAAAGACAGTCACAGGTGAAGTTACAGACTGACACCCTCCCCCCCCCCCGTAACCACCCACCCCGGGAGATTCGCAGCTGGGCCAGGGATGGGCAATGATGGGCAAGGTGATCTGGCCACCCTTAACTTATTAAAGCATACTTTATAGTTTATATATAAATATTACAATTTCTTAAAGTGTTCATGTGAAAAGATTTTGGTCTGTACTTAACATCTAAGAATTTAAGGCTGATGAGGGGTGACCTGATGCGAATATGGAGCAGTGACGGAATTAGAGGGCTGGGAAAACGGGATATTCCCGAGAAAACCCGCCGACCAGCGGTATCTTTCGGCACGATTCTGGAATGCGAGTGCCCATGGACCGACCCCGTCGGGATTCGGGAATCGAGCCCGTATCGGTTTGGTGGGAGGAGGGTGCTCTAGCCACTTCTTAAAGTGGCACATGCAATTTTTTGTTTGTTTAGTAACTGTCTTCAATAACAATATCTTTCCCGGTAAAATCCAAATATTTCAGGGGCACTCCCCAGCTTTCCGCCCCAACTATTTGGCTTGATGTCTGGGTACATGTACCGTACTATTTAAGGCAGGGCGACTCCTACAACCACAGAGCTGGATCCGCCTCTACGTAGGACCGACAGGCGGGACGTATCCACGCCGACCCCGCCGAGGCGTCACGGCACACGTGACAGATAACAGCCGCCTAATATCGTCAAGTGGCCAGCGTAATTGGCGCGTGCCTCGAGCACCTCATTACGAGCGGGGCGGCGGTAATGAAGCAACCAGCTGGTGGCGTGGATCACTGGGAGAGTGCGAGCTGAAGGTGGGGGGACATACGTGGGTGAAGGAGGGTGGTGGCAGGAAGGGGAGGTGTGCAACCCCCGTGCCTAATTCCTCTCGATGTGCCCCAGCTTGATCGTAGTTTCCCTTCTCTCTCTCTGCTCGGCGGCCTACCGTCCAGGGCATGAAAATTCAATAAACACGGCCGCTTGAAACGTCACGAGACGACGGGAGGGAGAAGGGGTGGAAACAGTGGGTTGGGAGGGTGGAAGGGGAACTCGTAACTCGATTAAGCGCACACGCTGACTCGCACCCCTAGCCGAGCCTTCCCTGGGCCCGGGAATCATTCTGCGCACTCAACAGCTGACTGTAGCCCCCTCACCATTACCAGAACCACAATCTGGTGGCGAAAGTATTTTGTACAATTACTTTTTATTGCTTAATGTATACATATGGAACTATTCTTCATGTTCAGTGATTGGATGTTTTTAAGTCTCACTTGCCTTGGGGTTATACTAGCAAATCACATTCGTGTGGTGTCACACTAGCTTTATTCTGATTGCTGCACTCAAATGGAAGACGTGGCTGCACACATACATACTGCCTGTAACAAGATGCGGAGTCGTCGATGTGCATTCAAAGAAAATTCTGCCAAAATATTTCCGCGACAAAATCGTAGCTCTAACCATTGCTATTAATTACCGGTAGTGGAGAATTCACAAAAATATTTTGCTCAATTTTGCAAAACAGTGTCCCTGTACGCTCCTTGTCTGATGGAAGAATTGTTATGTAGTTGCCTTAGGGTGCCGTCTACCAAGCGCTTAAAATGTGTTGCAGTGTGTTCATAAATACATTTTTAAGAAACTTTTCCACAAGTGCTTATTATGTCAATGTACGAAACGAAAATATACTTCAAATGGTGACGGAAAGGTACCTTCAAAGCCATCACTTTAATCAGAAAAATAATTTCATAGTCCATCAAAATGGCTAAAAACTGCTTTTCAATCTGTTATATTAAAAAAACTACTCACGGTAATCAAGTTAAACTACTCTAGAAACATGCAATGGACTGTGTTCAAAACTTGCCACCAATAAAACATGGGATCACCTGTCAGTCAGGCGAGTGAACTACGATAACGTTGCACGCCGTTTCAAGAGTTTTGCGGTAGAGGCGATACCGCACCAGATGAGCCGGTCAACATCGCCCTTGGCGCCGTGCCTCACTCATACATACACACGACCTGTAGGTGGGCGCATTAAGGCCATGATCCATCATTTGTACTTCTTTCGTGATAATTTTTCCATACCTAAACGAGAGCAAATATCAAAAAACTCTTACATAGTTATGTTAAAAATTATCTTTACTGATTCAGTTTAATTTTTCTAGACAAAAGGTTACACAGATTTGGTAAATTATTTCATTAATAAGAAATTCCTTAGTTGCATAATTAGCAATTTTGTGAAGCCCGCAACGTGGTTGATTACGACATGATGGTATAGCATCAAAGTAAGATTACCAAAATGACACGCTATTTTACTGTTTAAGACGGCATTCAAAACACACTATTTAAGTACGAAGACGCTACTGCCGAATTTTGCAACTAAAATTACAAATACAATTGCAGAATTTATGCTTATGGTAATGCTAAGATTATTTATTTTTAATATCCTACGTGCTCTTTACGGTTGGTGTTTGGAGTATATTTGCAGAGTGTGAGTCCTGAGTCTCTTGCATCCATTTGTATTAGGGACGTGGAAATATGGAATGGAAATTGAATAATATTGAGTAAATAAACTATTACACGCTACTGAAAACTTCCATAAAATTAAAAAGGTATCAAATGCTGAAGACTGCCTCATTTATTCTTAGACCTTCTAAGTCCGATATTCTCGAATTTCGAAAAATAAAATAATAATGATCTAAAAAGTATTAAAACATACACAACGGTCTGTACATAAATATTTGAATATTTACAAAGTAATCCTAATTTAATAACAATAACTTAATGATGTTAATGCATTTTTTAGACTGTATGAAATCTTTGCAAAACTTAAACAATGGTGAGAGTTTATCAACGCAAAAAACGTATATTTTCAACAATTTAAGAGTACCGCTAATATTTAGACATGTATGACTATACCTCGGTCTATACATAAAATTTCAATACGATACTTATGGCCCGTAAGTATCGTATTGGAATAATGTACCCATAAGTTATGGAAAATATCTTTGAATATTTCTTGCAATGGGCCAGATTACCGTACTGTACCATTGTGAACATACGCCACTGCAATGACGTACGTCCACAATACGTGATATTTATGGACCTTGATTTTCTACGACATATTTCAACTATAACGCTTTGAAGAAGTAGGAAAAATGTACATATCAATAAACTTGGTTGTCGTTTACGAATTTTTGTAGGTAACTATCTCCGCGTTTCGTACATATGTTAAAAAGTACAGCAGAATTATTGTGTACTGTTCCTAATACACCCAATACTACACGTGGTTACCTTCTCAAAAACAGTTGGAGGTAGATGATATTCGCCAACAACCCCATGCACGCTACCCCTCTATTTCGTTTTGTGCAAGAAAGACCTACCAGTCCCTTTAATTAAAATACTAGGCTGCCAATTACAAACCACTGCAAGCACAGGGGTGAACAATTTCAACTGCAGCCATCATGCTTTATAAACACGATACTCAGGCCATTACAGAGTTTTTCAACGGTATAGGTTTTTTAGAGTCACTAATTTATTTCAGTCAATCACAAAGTAATTATAAAACATATGATTCACACGGACACTCTTAGGTATAAAACTGGTATCAGCTTATTTATGCTCAGCTTGTGAGAATTTATGTCTTTACTTCGAGTTTAAATGTGGATAAATGCTAAACAATGTCCTGGACAAAAACTGAATTCTAAGATATGGCTACACAACATTAACTTAATTCGCAATTTACACACTGTTAACTATTTTATCAACTACGTTCTAACAAAAACAATGCTATAATAAAGGTGGAAAGGTAGCACTAGATTGAGAAAAAACTGTTCACGCCAACTTATAGATATGACATGTATTAAAAAATACAAACTTTAATAATCAGCAGATACTTGGCCACTTTATAAAATGAAACATGGTTCGATGAGTTTACTTTAAAAAAACCTTACCAATATAGCTGTAGCACTCATTGTATTTTTGCTACAGCTAAACGTACATATGTACTGTTGGCTTGCAATTTGATATGCTCTTTCGATTACATCGATACAGTTTCAGTACTCTTTGGGGTGTTGTCGATTTTCGAATCCAGACAGTACGACAGCATGGTGTAGGGTCTCTGATTTTCGGGAAGAGATTTATGCACCAACTTTTTTCAATGCCTTACGTGCATCTCTGCAGTTTTTCTTCATTGTTATTGGCAGCGTGTTTTTCAGAAAATACGTTACTGATTTGACTGTAACATTCTAAGTAAGATTACTGCGATAGTACATGTCTGTGAATTGGAGTAAAACGTCATAGGAAATACTTAAAAAACAGCCAATCACAGATCATCAAGCTCAGCTGCAGGTGTGAACATGAGGTACTTAAACTATTGCGAAAACATTGTCACCACAAATAGGGGTCCCTAGCTGCAGTTTATTTATAAAAAATATAAAAAACTTATGATTTACATTTTGAAAGTGTAAGCTGTTATCGAAGTTACGTCAGTACACATCAGACATATCAGCAAACATAGTGCATGTAGAAAGAAAGCAGGGCCACGACAAATTTTTAATCTAAATTGTGTACGTATTTGCATGTATTTTACATGTAAAATGGAACAGCAGTACGTAAAAACATTTAATAGGATGGTGAACTTTAAGTAAGTATACCTAGTTTCTGAGAGAGAGAAAAATTACGGACAAAACCTATCGCTGAGTGTGCCAGACAGACTTTATCTCGTAATTTCCGAATGTGAGTTTGCGTCGGTGAGTTAAGGGAACTGATTAAAAAAAACTGTTAAACTAAACACGTTAGTGTGGCCATTGTGATTACCTGCTACAGTAATGTCGCATTTTCCGTTACGTTCCAATGTTTTAAGTGAATGAGCCCTAACTTATCTGACTCCGGTAGTGATAAGGCTTGTAGATTGTATTAGTGATACGAACTGACCATGCAGGTATACTCACGGTGGGTCCCCAGGTACACAGCGTTCGTGTGACTTACGCCGGAATCACAAGGACGCGACAGAAGCAACATGAAAGGCGCAAGATGCGATACTAAAAATTCTCGTTATTACTAACACTAGTTTGGCTGACCCGTGTCAAATAATAAAAAATATACTATATGTAAATAGTTAATTTACCCATACGTGCTGACCTGTAGTACGACAGCCACACATGTTTACAGTTTTTTCGTTCATTTGTAACATATTTTTAATGTCTGCTTGCATTCCGAAATGTGGAAATAAAGGCACAAAATGACACGTTTGCTTAAAAAGGTGATTATTTTCTCAGCATTACCAACATAAATATCTCTCAAAATAAATACACGCAACTCAATTTATTACCAACACACAAGTTTCAGCAACATTTAGGCGCAAATTTAAATTCCGCCTTGAAATAAATCGATGTAAATTATATTCGGAATTTGCGTCTCGTCCGCCATATTTGTCGAGCTGACGTCATAAAATCCTCGGTGCTGACATATTTAGTTTTTTAGTATTACGGCGGTCGTGTCTCTCGTGTCCGGCATTAATCGATAGAACGCTAAGGGTCTCCCTGAGTGGTGTGCGTCATGCGCTTCACCTATAAGTGCAAGCCACTCGACTGGCGTGTGGTGTTTTACTTTTATTCTTTCACTATGGAACTGTAACAGATGACCTGAGGGTCTGATCCCAAAGTGACCAAGTCCATATTTTTTTCTTCCTGAAGTTTTAAATTGTTTTCTCTTATCGTAAATAATAATTATGTATGTAGCTATGACTAAATAAAACGATCAGCTATTGTAATAAAGAATACTTTATGAATAACAATACAGAATTTCAGTGTTCATGTCCGTGTTTAAAATTCTTTTCGATTACTAAATAAAGTGTAAGTTGTTCACTATGGCATCCACCTTCCACTATCGGAAGTATGGTTTAAAATCCAACACATGTTTCCGTATTTTTGTTTTTAGTATCCAGTTGGTATAATAACACATTCAGCTGTCTGAAAAATATGCTATTAGCCATTTTAAGAAGACCAGAAAAATCATGTTGGTATTAGGCGTGCCAGACTTTTAAAATTTAATCACATAGTTGAAAGAAAGAGTGTGGTATTTTGGTAGATAACAAGAACTAACGCGATTTAAGAGGTTTCGCAAAAAAAAAAAAAAAAAAAAGATAATCGCAAGTCACTACAGTGCATTTTCAAAGCGAAGGTAGGGACCCCCTTAAATAGTAAGTCGCGTTAGTTGGAGTAGGCCTACACTGCGTACACAGGAAAAAAAAAATCTTTGTGCAAGCTGGGAATGCGGGTAGGTTTTTCCTTTATAAAAAAATTCAACAGTACCGAAGAAAGGTTTGGTGTTCTAAAACGAAACAGAAAAGTTGATAAAGCATTTTTAAATAGCAGGAAATTAGCGAAAATGTGTATTTTGAGTGCGCAAAACTATGTAAAAGAAACGACGAAACAACCATAAAAAAATGCTGAAACGAGAGGCGGTGGTGAAGACGTAAAAGTCACAGAGGGATAACGATTTATATTTAAAACGAGTTACGAGACATGAATAAAGGTAACTGAGGGTTGCTGGAAATCAGAGAAGCAATTGTTCTCGACGGTGTACATAACAACAAAGGGCGCAGTAACGCTGTAAATCCCCAGTAATCAACAACTAAGTTGTGAAACCTCGAAAAATACGTTTAGACGAATTGGAAAGAAATTTGTGTGATTCGTAAAATAAGATAAAAAAATAAAACGAGTTACTTATTAATAGGGAGAAGGAAAGTTACAGACTTTAATGCGAGCAGTATTAAATTTAGAGAAGTCTTTGGTTGCTAAAGAACCACAAAAAAGGTTAGAAATGTAATAAAAAAAAATGCAATTCTCAAATTATTAAAAAACAGCGAATACATTTTTGAGATTAATATGATATAAAACATACGCCATAGTGACCACGTTTCTAGGAAAATAGCAAAGAGATAAACAGTCTACGTTCAGTGTGCTAACATATTTTTCTATAGGGTACCTGTGCCGAATATGGCCCGCTTAAGGTTCTCAAATCATGTGTACCTAAGTCATTAATTATATTACTAATATAACACATGGATGATGTAATACAGATATTTATGGATGATGTATGTTAATACTGGAGACTAGTGTGTATCGTTCCCACATCGATCTCAGCATTACCACACAATGGCGACTAGTGGGCCATATTGAGAACTGGGCCATATTCGGTACAGGTACCGATATATACATATGTAATATATATTATATGTAATATATTATATATAATATATATATACAATATATATCTATAATATATCTATAACATATATATAATTTATATATAATTTCAGTACTTACACAATGTTCTACATCTATGCTCTGAAGTGTCATATAAAACATTGAAACGTTGAAAGCAGAAATGATACAGCATAACCATTTAAATTAAGTGTTATTACGTAAAAGATTCGTGTCTCGTCTCTGCAGTTAACTGAATTCCTTTGAGATTTTCTTATTGCGGTTAGTTTGATCGTCGTAGCACAACAGTTTTTTTTCCTACAAAACGTAAGTAATGGCGTTAATTCAGACACCATTCATTCTAATACATTCTCAGATTAGTACATATTCAAAGGTCACATAAGCAATCTCTCTCATATTTCATGCTAATATTTTTCAGGACATCCTAAAGCCAATTTTGAAGTAGTCTGCCTGAAAGTCGTACACATATTCCTGTCTGAATGCCGTGTATGTATCCACACGTTACAGTAAATTTCAACGCAGACGTCCATTTTACTACCACATATCATATAGAAGAAAAAGGAAATGAGAGATATGTGAATCGGCTTTCTTGTTCGTCACAATACGGCGACATAATGACCGTTAATCAATCACAATAGGATAATTCTTAACAAGCACTTGGTCCAAGTAAATATATAGTTATCAAAATTTCTTCGACGAGGATTTTATTATTCAGAGGAACACCAGTACAAGTGTTCTAACCTTCAAAGGCCTCATAGCAATGTTGTTATGTACAAAACGGTGGCTTCTACTACGTCACAGCAGGCTGTCTCGTGTATATCTTTACCTGAATTACATAAGTATTGTTTAGCCAAATAACTAGAACACTGTTGACAGCCGGTATTTAAAATCGCATTGGTATCGATAGCTTCCTGCTGCCGTTAAGAAACAACATTTGTTACTGGACTAAAAACACTCTACTCTACTAAAATTAAACGAAATCAAATCTCTGGTACTTGAATTTGAGTAGTATCGTTCTAAGTAGGCAATGAATTTTGTAATATAATTAATAAAACAACTAGTAACAACCGGTATATCAATTTAAAATATATCACATTAAAAATTTTTTTTGCTTAACATGTATTTTAAAATATTGCGAAGAATGGTTTTACGAAAAAAAAATTATAATTGTTATTAATTACAGCAGGCTACATCTTCAAAACGCAAATTTTATCATACGGCAATACAATTTTATAATTTTGCGCATAGTATTTTTGTGTTTTCTTTAACTCTGATCTATTGAAAAATAATAATTATTACAAGGCAGAAATAGAGCATGTGCATGCACAGAACTGCTTCTGGTTGTGCAACACGCAAAACTTGTTGCTGACTCTACAAATAGTGTTAAGAAGATGCATTTTAATTGCAAATGAAAGAAGGGTGATCATGATTTGTAACTCTGCAAAAATATTCCCTTCGATTTAGTTTTTAACACTTTTGAAAAAAAAAAGTTAAGTCTTTATATTTTTGCAAAATAAAATGGATACTGTGTTTCTTTTATGAATTCTTCGGGAACAACACTGTGCTAGAAACATTCATCATGCTTCTCAGTCGTCACAATAACTGCTATGCACAGGTCGTACGTTAAGAAAATATACTCCTGTAATTGTATTCACGATAATTTTTAAATGTATAATTATATTTTTACTGAGATGGATATTTACAGAATAAGTACTAAAATTATTTTAGGAAAAAATTACTAACATTTAGTTACGTACAATAGAATTTGACAGATTAACATTAAAAACAGTGTTTCACATTAATTATAATTATCCCACTCTCACTTAGTAAGACTATTTAAACGTAAGATACTTTTGACAGATTTTACACTATCGATAATGGTTGTATAGCCAATAAAGCGCTCCACACGCAGCCACTTTACTTTTATCTTGACGATTTACAATTTGAAAACTACGGCCTCAAGCTGAATAGGTACATCCCTTAACAAGTTTTAGTATCCGCCTGCCGGCCAACCAGACAAATCTGTAGACACGGCGACGTCTAACACTGCGGAACTGGAGACTGTTCGATCGTCGCAACAATCTTGGCGTTCTGACGTGCGCGAGGCTCGGGGAACTTCAAGTGGAGCCTTCATTTACTGCGGGAAGGACCTTGCCAGCAGTTCTCGTCCCAGATGTTTGTCCGCTGATCCTTCCACTCCTGCAGACGTTCCGAGCTGCTCAGACACGTTCCCCTCCAGGCATGCCACCTCCATTTCACCTTTACTCTACCCAGCGCCGTCATCCCATCAGAACCCCTTTCCTCCTCGGCCGGCCGGCTCAAAGCGTGTTTGAGAAGACTGCAGCTCCACGTACAACATTGGCGGAACTGCAGCAGTGTCTGTGTTGCAGTCTTCCAGCCCCTTGCTACAGTCCGTGAATACTACCCGCGGAGCACTTGGCTCAAGGATGGGGGTGCATCAAGTGGCCGAATGTAACTGACTGACAATTTTTGGAGCCACTCCCTTTCATCCTGTTTAGCAAATAGTGGTAGTCATTCCCTTCTTCAACAAGTTTTAGAGCTTCTTAAAATATTTATAAATATAAGGCGGAAAAAACGTCTAATAGAGTCCATTACGTCTGAGTAAAACTCCTGCCGAGGAATACGGGAAGAAAGGCGTAAAAAAAAAACGTATCTTATGAAAACTAACACTATTTCTGTCTAATAAGGTTAGGTTTAGTTAACTTGGGTTATATAAGGATATGTTAGGTAATATTGTACCGTGCCGAGACGTCTGGGGCAACCGTCATACGTCACGTAGAACAACTTGACGCTAACAAAGGGTCCTACCCATTCGTGTTGAATTTTCCATTTACGTTTCATAAAAAACTGTTGTTAAAAAATCTGAAAATATCTTGTACTATGGCGTTTCATCTTTCGTATGTATACAGATGCCTTCTAATACTGTATTGTCACCAACATTTCCGTACACATTACTTGATTACTCGAAAATCTGCTTACGATTTTTATAGTAGTACTTTAGTTACGTCACAATTATTTGTCAGGTGCTTTAGATTTGTGAGTTTGTAAGTAGGTGAAGTTTTATATCAGAGCTATGACTGAATTTTTTTTTAAATGTGATTCCAAATAACCAATATAAGCGGAAAAATCAGTAGTTGCTGATATAGGGGCCTCCGTGCTTATGTTTGACATGTGTTCCAACGAGTAGCGATAGTTCTTATTTAGATGAGACTGCTTTCCTTGCGTTACGTTTGTATGTGTGTGGAAAAAAATATTTCAAACTATGTCACTGTGACTTTAATTACTATGATAACTTCACTGGATACATTATTTTCATGCTAACACTTGGTTGTAATCAGCTTATCCAGACTGGAGTGTGTTGATAAAATACTAACTAGATTCTAAAAGTACAAAGATAGAAAATGGCAACAATTTCCGCGGATAAAACAATACGATCACCACTTACAGTCCCAGAAAAAGAATAATAGTACAGATCTGCACGCCAAAGAGTGATTTTTCACGTAGAGGAAAAATGCATTTAATACGCCGGTCAGCGGTACCCTTATTGGTCCACAGGTTTTATACCTGGCATCAAACACAATCCTATCTTGGGAGCCGTAAAATAAGTCAGTTTCCCTTCATTACTTTATCTTTGGTGACATCTATTTGTTTATTTTAACCTAAAAAGAGAGCATGTATCGTAAAACAAGCTTACTACACTGTTTTGCTGAAAATACTGTTTACCACACATTATAATTTTTTCTGGGCACAAATTATAGCCTACTTGGTTTCGGCTAATTAGTTACTTAACGAAAATTTTCCTTGTTAACTAATTGGCTAAAATTATTGCGTAATTCTTTTAAAATAATAAACATAATAAAACCACTTTTTATCTAAAACAGAAAACGATTTTAAGGTGACTGTTCTCGTTTAGAATTAATACAATTATACTCAGAAAAGCAGTAGAAATCAGGGTGTCACACGTTCAGCTTCTGTACCGGTCAAACTTGCTCCACACGAATTCCAAACATATTCTGCAATTGTTCAAGTTAACAAGTTTCGTAACAAAATTCGAACGAAATGTATTCTACGCTGCTCTCTTGTTGGCTGCTTAGAGGGAAAACATTTGTGTAGACAGAAATAACTGTTTTCTGGTAAGACGTTTTACACGCACTATATTAAACATTTTTAATGTTTAAAATGTGCATATTAGTTGTAATTTTTGTACGATTTCGTCCGTGCAATCAGTTGGGCGCCACTTCTGTGTACTATAGAACTTGAATTTTGCGATGTTAATTTTTTTTTGTTTGATTTGTCTTCTCTAGCTTGGTGAACAGTTGCAACTGAAAACGCCTTTATTAAACTTTTCCGAGGGCACAAAATCGAACTATCGTTTTGTAGGCATTTAGGTGAGTAAGGTAGGTAGCGAAAGACACTATCTGGCCGACCTAGAATTACGAAGCGTAGCAAGTACAGATAACTTACCTTGGTCAAAATATATATGAAGATTCCATTTTGCCCTTCCAAAATTATTTGGAAACAATACAATTCAACTTATGTAACGTAGTTCCAGTAATTTCATTTTCTTTCTTCACATAGTTATATCAGTCGACATACCACTACTATAATACCACATTACATGATTAGAGATAGTGGAATATCGCGAAAATTGTGTATGCCAACATAGACTACCCTTGAAAACACTGTTGTTTCAGCGACATGTATGATACGTATGTATGATACGTCTGACACAACGTAGCTGTCTGCAGTCCAATCATAGGCATAAAAATTACAATAGCGGGATTCTTATTGGCTCAGTCAAATAGGGCAACAGCTCTACGCACATGTGAAAGCGAGTCATCTCTTGATAAACCGAACGTACTTTGAAACCCAGCAAACAGTCACGTTTTCCCGCTATAAACCATCATATCTGAAAATTATACAATTTAACGTAACGCATAAAACAACTTCATATTGACCAAAGATTTTTAAAAAACCAAATATATATTTAAAATGGAGTCACAAATATGACATTTAAATAAACATCTAATTTCTATAACATTAATAAAAAAAATTTGGTTAAATATACCAAATAAAGGATATGTTTATTCGTATATTAAGCATAGCAGTCGTTTAGTTGCTTGAAATCCAATATAAAGGAAGGCTATGATTGTTGAGTGTCGATGTTAGGTGATATATATCAAGTTACGTGCGTGTTGACATGAGAAAGTTCTTGATTTTATTCAGTTTAGGGCATCTTCGTAAACGTGTTTACTTCTTAAACTAAATCAAAAATTGTTTCTGGTGTTCATCCTAAACACGTTTATAACCTCTTGTCTGACGGTTACCTAGCTTAGTAGTTTTTCCTACACGAGAAACACGCTAACCGAACAAAAATGGTCTTCTACGCGGATACAGACTTTCCACAACAAGTTAGCTGATTGATAATAAATATAAAATATGGAAGCATGTAGGACTTGCAAGATTCTGTTACTTGGAGTGCAATGTGCACTGCCTTTGAACTCTTTAATCTGATAAGAATCCCAATGCAGTGTTTCCCGTATCATATTTATTTAGTAGATATTGCTGGCTCAAGAGTATTATTTTATAGAAGTAAACATTTTAATTTAATTATGTTCACATAAACTATAAATAAATGTAATTGTTGTACATATAAAAACCCACTAGTTTCTTGCAGCTTAAGAGCAATCAGAAAGGATTTTGACAGTTTTAAGACTACTCCGTTATTTCGTCCGCACTGAATATAGGTCATATTGAATGAAAAACATAACTGCATTTTTAATAGTCTAATACCTAACTTTGATTCAGTTTGTTTTCATAGACGAAGTGAGTGTGGCGACGGAAGCAGGTAGCATTAATAATGATATACCGTACAATAAACGTAAGAAAATTAAATGGTTTTGAGTCTAACGTCCCTAAGTCGGAAATACTATTCGCGAAGAATGAAAGTTTTTGTAGGAGAACGCGATATTTGCGCACGAAAATAAAAATGAATATCTTTGAACTACAAGAAACAACATAATTCTGTTTTTATATAAACACTTAACACTGTTGTGCATATACCTAAAAATCACCGAGCTGTAGAAATAATATACCCGAAACATATATAACAATAATCATAATAATAAAACTAAAGCCATCGTCCAAATGTCTTCTTGTTCTACATAATTTTCAAAATAAGTACGCTCACTTTCGGTGTAGAAAAATGTATAATTTGTTCGATCAAATAGTATTGTAATTATATCGTCTGGTCAATACAACTGGCTTATAGTTTCCAACTCTCAAACGAAGAAAATTCGTCAGCTGTTATTATTCTTTATGGTTTTCTCACATAGCCTTTGATAATAATGCGCTCACCATTACCCGTGATAATCCGGTACAAAGTGGCTTTCGGCATTTATCTGTAATGAAACAGCGTTTTGGTAAAGCAATGTTTACGACTGTTAAACACCACAACGGCCGCTACACCACGCTGCGTGGGTTTTATCACAACTTGCAACGCCTAGAGCGCGTGCGAGTTCAGGCATGCCACGATAGGTAGGTAAAGCACACAGAGTGTTGGTTCTTTGATGCGAGCGTGCTCATTAGCAGATTGGCAGCGAGGTGGCTTCACCGCGGCCTTGCGTCTCGCTGAACATAATCACGCAGCGGAAGATTTCCCCGTTGGTTCGTACGTCGTGTTCGCCTGCAGCCACTGACCGAGTAAATACTTGCTGTCGTTCTGCCACGATGGTTCGACGTTTGGTCTGCGACATATTCGTGCAGCTTGTTATGTTCCTGGAACTTAACAGCTCCGTGGCATTCCGTTGCCAAGCTTTAATCCTACTGCAAACACAACCAGATTACTCTGTGTGTAGAGCTCAAGTACATTCAGATGGAGAAAATTACAATTTTGTACTGCATAAAATAGTGCTAGTTTCATTCATAAACAAACATATTTAATTTCATTAACGTCATTTGGTAGTACATATTACTCTTAAAAAAATAGCACAGCCAGTTTTCCTACAATGGCATTTAAAAGTCAAAATTTGCATGTATTTACTTTATGCAAAACAAAAAAATAATAAATAAAATAAAATAATGAAATGAAATAATTAACATTGCAACTAAATATCACGGGCTAAGTTTACAGGTATAAAAACTCATCACAAAATATTTTTGTATTTTAAAACATTTTCTGAAATTTGCAATTTTTTGCTACTTTTAACTTTTTTTTTTCAATACAAAAATAACTTGCAATGCTATTTTGTATACTTCAAGCCGTAGATTGTGTCCTGTAGTTTTGATTACATTTTTTTTTTTTTTTCAATTTCATTATGTTTATTAGTCTCAGTGTTTTACATTAAACAAAAATTTGTAAATTTTTACTTTGAAATGCCACTGCGGTAAAGCTGGCTTAGCTAAATCTTTTTCGTAAGAGGAACATGTACTCACAAGTTGCGTTTTCAAAACTAAATTTATTTCATGCAAATAAAAAGTTATGCTATCACCCTTCTTGAACGCCCTTAAGGGTGCCGCCTACCAAGCGCTTAAAAAGCGTTGCAGAGAGTTTATAAACAAGTTTTTGTTTTCGGAAATTATCCCACATGTACCCACTGTGCTACTGTATGAAAAGAAAACACATTTAAAACAAGGTCGGTATGTCATTATTAAGGCACCATGATCATTAAATCAATGTTTCTTAGCCACCCAACATAGCTAAAAACAGCTCTTCCAGATTGCCGCTCTTGTAAATATACTAAATTGATGTATGTGAAAATCAGATTGAGGCGTTAACTGAACTTTACCACAGACTTTCCACAAATTAAATTATATTGTTACCGCTTAAAGTCGCATAGGAAAACTGGTTCGGTGGTAATCTTGCACGCTGGCAGTGGCGATGCGGCATTTGATGCACGCTTCAATGTCACCCTTACAGTTCCGTCAGTTTTGAACCTCTAACGTGCGGGTAGGTGGCGCTCTTAATACTGGAATCACAATAGCGTGACAGACGCGACGAGAAGGGCGTGATACAACATTTAAAATTCTCATTATTGCGAACACTGCTTCGTTTGCCAAGCAACAATTAAAAAAAAAAAAAGTTAATTTAAATAGTACCTTCCCACTACATGCCAACCTCTCGCAGGACATCTATAAGTGTTTAAATCATTGACATGGTTTTTTTTAAATATATTTAAAACACCTACTTGCACCCCCAAACGTGAAAAAAATCAAAATTGAATTACCCGTTTTCTGAAGAAGTTTAAGCTTTCCTTATGATCACCAACAAAAATAATCTCTCGTAAAGTTAATAAACGGAATTTTTGGAACGTAATTTCTAAGTAGATAAATTCAGTTGCAGGTTACTTAAACCATCATGTTTACCAGGATATGCTCGTCTTTCCGCAGCTGCACCCGTAGTGTTCCTGATCTCTATAGTTATGAGAGCAGACCAAACTTACAGAGACATCTATACACCAAGCTCGCTAGGTTACCAACAGACAGCAGGCATGTGTAGTTTCACCACTAAGTGACTAATGAATCACAAATAATATCACAATGAAAGTATTTAATACATATCTGGTACACGAGGTAGAGTAGGTTTAACCCTGTACTACTACTGTTCTCTTATTCTGCCCAAGCACATTCCAGCAGGTCGGACGACACAATTGGTTGCAGTACTTTACAGTGTTTATGATGCCTCCTATTTAAGGAAAATAAATAAAAAATCTTTGAAGTCGTGGAAAATTTCTGCAATTACATAAAAAAGTCAAACTCATGGACGTTAAAGTAGTCATTGTGACCGCGAACCCTACAGCATCAGTAAAGACTTAACAAATGAGAGTTCACGACCACACCAAGTCAAGACTCTAAATTAGAGCAATATGTCAAAGTCAACCATAAACTTACGTTCTTGTGGACTTTGCCATAACATAGCGAGGTGGAAGCCAGCTAAACACAATCAAGACGGTAACACCTGCTTAAATCTGTGTTTTCTTTTCAACAGCTTGCTTTGATTGGGTAATTGTGTCTCGTTTCCTCAACAAGGGGTTAAATGAACGAATGGGATCAAATACTACTCACCCGTGACGGTGCTTTGAATACTAAATATGAGCTATGCAACACAACAAAATCAATAGCGGCAGGGATGTGTAACAGTTTTGTATATTGAAAAAAAGACGTAATAAGGAGCAAATCTACGAAGATAAAATACAATGTAACGCGTCCTAAAATTATGAAATCGCTTAACAGAAACAGTTGATAGATACACTGTATATTATATGAAGGGACACTGTACATGAAATCGTGTACGAAATGTGTGCGAGTTATTGCTAATCATAATCACAGAGCGAGGTGGAGAAGTGGTAAAACACTTGCCTCTCGTTCGGGAGGACCGGACCCGGGTTCGATCCTAAGCTCCAACCAGTCTGATGTAGGTTTTCCAGGGTTTTCCGAAATCACTCCAGGCGAATTCTAAGTCCTGGCCGACTCCTCTCCCGTTTCTCCGTGTGCCTCTACCAAGGCCTTGTTCTGTTAAGTACAGCACGCTGCAAATCTGTGCGTTAGGTTTGCTGCATGTAACTACCACATTAACAAGCAAGAGTGGTAACTAAGTTAATGTTCCTTTAAAATTTGTTATATTAGACACGAGCCGAAAACGCAATAGAGAACCGCATATAGTAAAGTATATTGCAAGAAACCATAATATGTATTCAGTTATGAAAATCAGCTACGGGGTTTTAATACTTTCTATATAAAGCCACTTACTTTTGTTGAAAAAACTTTTCCACCAACGTATTCCGATGCCTTATGTATGCAGCTCTGCTACATGGTTACTAAATATTTTTTTATGTAGAGGCATCGCTCATTTGATTGACCACGTTATTCTGACTACTGCAACGCTTTGCGTCTATAATATAGAGTGATGAAACGATCCATGAAGCAGAACTACAGATGTGCACGTAAGACATTGAAACAAATTGATGCAAGATTCTTTACGTTAAAAATCAGCGGCTATAATACAGTCACATCCCTGTCAAATTACAGTGAAGTAGTATTCTAGCCAGCAACACAACGGACGTTAACATACACGTTCGACTAAGAACTGCACACTAGCTACAGGTGGCAGAGCTCCTTACATAGACGATGAATTACCTCTCCACCTGGCACAATACGGGAAGCGCCAGTAACTGTGGTCAAGAAGAATTCACATTTTCTTCTGCATACAAGGTAGAATTCCAACAACTGAAAGTTCTTGCCAACTTTTGCAATTGTCCTTAACTTGTTAAATGACACTTAAAGAGACAGGAATATTTCGCGAAAAAATTTTTGCACCAATTTGTTTCAGTGCCATACGTGAGCACCTGCAACTCTGCTGTGTGGTAAGTGATTGGATGTCTTAACTCGAGGGTAAACTCGAAAATCACAGACGTGTTGTGTCGACCATAGTTTGATATCCGCTCTCGTTTATAATTAAAAAAAACTATTTTTATAAATTTAGTAGAAACAATGGATAGAGATAATGGTTTTTCGCGGGAAAACTTGACTGTTTGCTGGGTTTAAACGTACGTTCAGCTTACCAGAAGATTACTGGTTTTCACTTGTAGGTGAAGTTGTTGCCCTATTTGGCTGAACAAATAAGAATCCCGCTATTGTAATATTTGATGCCTATTATTGGTCTGCAGACAGGTACGTTGTGTCAGACGTACATCGCCCAATCATGTGTGTTGCAATTGACTACAGCGTTTTCAACAGTAGCTATGTTGGTACAAAACAGTTTCGCGATGCACCACCATATCTTACAATGGATCATGGCTAGAGGTACGTCAATTTCGTGGATTCATCTGGCAGTAGCCTAGATGGCTCAGTCCTGTACACGCTCTGGATACAGTCGATTATTCATTGGCTTACAGCATTACAAGCGATAGCTCTATGAATTATTTCCTTATTTACTACTGGCTTGCAGTAGTCAAATGCTTTAGTGACAGCCGCCAGCTAATCACACACGTGATTATGAAGTATATATATTTGGCGTTCAACCTGACCTGGAATATATCTGCGAAATTTACGTACCTCTAACAATGGCCTTAACTCTCACGTGTTATGATAGAGCCCTGAAGACGAGTGCGGCAACTTGTACATGGAAACCGGTTTCTGGAGCGTCATTGAGAAACGCATCAAGCCTGGGAGTTGAGGTTATTTGAAACCAAGTGTGTGTGACGATACCAAGAATGTTTGGTCATGCGCACACCTGACTGATATTCGTGAGAAAACAACTCGACATCACGTCACGTCTGGGTGGGTAGAAATACAGGGAGCTGTGTAGACCTGAGGTTTATTTAAAGTACAGTTTGGGAAGCTCTGTGTTAAGATTGTCACGGGAGAACTTCCTCCGCTAATTACACTGCTGTCAGCAGTATGTAAAATGTATGCTGGCGATTACGAAGAGAACTTGCTTCTTATAAGAGGTTTAGTGGTGACCCTACCATTTTATAGCGAATATTAAATATGGAGCTTTTAATATATTCTGTGCCGATATTTTCATCCATGTATATAGGACTGTAAAACTCAAAATTTCACCCCTTTCAGCCGCCAGACAACATGCTTTAATAAGTAGTGGCGAAACTTAAACAGGTATACACGCGTGTAACGTGCTTTGAATGCTATTCATACTGTAAGCAGACATCATGAGCGGTTTGCGAATAACTTTGAAACAACCGAGGCTCTGGACACCGCTCGGCGCCTCGGTAGGCGGCCATAGTAATTGAAATCGCTCTGGAGGACTCAGGTTCGATTACCAGTATGACCATTCTTCCTTTGGTTTTCCATGGTATTCTGGAATTTCTTCAAAATACTGTAGCGGCATCTTACTACAGGCATATCACTAAGTGGGCCACACACCGTAATGTAAGGCGTAGACAGGACGCTGGGGTTACTAAAGATGTCAAAAGAAGTAGTGCATGGTGAGGAACCATGTTTTCTCGAATCAGCGCCATTTTAACTGGCTTTATATGATAATGCGACATGGTCAAGAACCACATTATCTTGATTCGGCGCTATTTTAACTGGCTTGATATGATAATGTTACATGGTACGGAATCGTATTACCTCGATTCGGCGCAATTTTAACTGGCTTGATATGATAATGTTACATGGTACGGAATCATATTACCTCGATTCGGCGCCATTTTAACTGGCTTTATATTATATGTAATGTTAGTTTCTTCTTTTTTTCGGAGAAAAAAGACTATCCAATTTACAATCACTACTCAGAAACAAATGTATAAATACCTATTAAAGTACCGAAATAAGGCGTGGTTATAGCCACACATATCTCACACATGCACACACTTGGAAACGAATAACAGAACAATTATATTATTTTAGTTAGTAAACTATGCCTACCATAACCAGAAATAATAGTACAAACCATTATTTCATAAAAACACAGGCAGGCTATCATTCCTCTGATAAACATTAAAAGAAACGTAAAAAAAAATTAATGATTAAGACTATTTCTCAAGGATATTAGATTAAACTAGTTGCACCTCCTTCCGAGTTGGTGTAATTTTTCCTATGTAAAATTACAATGAAAAAGTTACACCAGCTTGAATGAGTAAAGTGAAGATATTTGGTCAGCAGGTAACATCTAGGTCTTTAGAGCAGGTGAGGGGTGACATGATGTATGAAGGGGAGGGAGAATTGGGAAATCACCTAGAAAATCCACCGATCAGCAACATCGTCCGGCACGTTTCTCATATGTGAAAGTTCGGGCACCGACCCCTCCGGGAATCGAACCCGGGTTGCCTTGGTAGGAGACGGGCACTCTAGCCACTGTGCCTACTGCGGCTCACAAGTTTGAATGAAACTCCGTTTATCCATCGAATACTGTTGAAGGCAACGACTTTTTTTTCTCGTACAGCTACCCCGCGTAAAGGTACAGTTACAGTAATTTGAATGAAACAAAGCTTATCTTCTACTATATAAAATGGTTTTTTTTTTCTTCTTCTATTCGTTCATATAGTCTTTATCCTGTTGCGATGAAACTTTGGTGAGCTGTTGAGAGTGCACCCTTGAAGGTTCATTGATTGAAAAAGTCCACCAGGGGCGTACACATACTGTCGGCCAACATTACAGAGGTCAGATGGGCATACACTAACTTGCAGTCCTTTGACGCCTAGAAGCTCGGAAGCCTCTTAGGCGCAAGTCACTGAACTGGCTTGCTGTCTTCTCGCCGACAACGCACCTCTATGAGATTTGCAATGGTAACCCTACAATTTTTGACGTATTGGTAAAGACGTATAGGGATTGTATACGCCTATACATTTTAAAATATTCTGCACCAAGATTTATTTACCTACCTTAAAAAAGACGTTTTCGCCATCTTCCGCCGCTAGCTACAAAACATACTTTAATGAGAAGCGTTCTTTGAATGATATTCCTAAGCAGTCATCACTCATGTACGATGAATAGTTTTCGTATAATTGGTAACGGCCGTTGCTCTGCACATCGCTCGGCGGCCGGGTAGGCAGCCACTTTAAAGCGAAATTTTCTGTCCCCTGCAAATAATATGTAGCAGCAAAATTGAAATGAACTGAAAGGAAAGTATTAGGTGGACAAAAACGGCCTACTTTACTACGGTGAATAGACTTAACTCGGCTCTCTGCAGTGTGTTAGCCCCACACTTGCTGTTATTGTGGGCAACGTGACCTAATTGTATAGCGTGCTGGAGAGCAGCCCTCACTGCTCATCCCTCTAGGGGATGTTAGGGGATGTTAAGGGAGGCAGGCGCCGCTGTCACTTTTGGCCCGCTTGCCAGTTTGGCGGAAAGAGTGGAATCATGAGCGACGGGCATAACTAATTCCCTGCGGCATGAGGGCGGGGGCTGCTGCTAAGCGCGCGGCCAATAACTCTTCCCGGAGGCCAGCCTTGTCGCCAGTGATATTTCCTCTCACGCCACAATAAACCTCTCTTCCTGCGAGATTACTGCCTCATTCACTCGGCCTGCTTTCACCGCTATCTACTCAACTACATCTATAGTGAAGTCATACGATGCAGTCTATAAAGTTATCTGAGGGCACGCCTGGTAGTTTTTACAATCATCTCGATAATATTTCACGAATCAATATCTAAGAATCACTTCATTGTTTTGATACTTGGATATATTCAGTTATACTCATATTTTTTTTCGTAACAATGAACCACGCGATTTTTCAGATTTTTGTACACAAATTACTACAAATATGATTT
Organism: Medauroidea extradentata; assembly: GCA_003012365.1. NCBI lineage: Eukaryota > Metazoa > Arthropoda > Insecta > Phasmatodea > Phasmatidae > Medauroidea > Medauroidea extradentata. The sequence continues at coordinate 111,523 of PNEQ01056685.1, forward strand.
CTGTAAAATACGCCGAAATCAGTCTAAAAATATTTTTTTGTTCTGCAGAGAATTATTCATTATTTTCTTAAACGCCTTCAAACTACTGTGCAAAATTGTGCACACAGTCTCGATTTTTTTCCCCAAAACTTTGCTATAATCCATTTTGAATTCTTTGTACTTGTGTGAAAAACACAACGCATGACCTTATGGCCGTGATCCATCAATTCTTTTGCTTTTGCGATAGTTATTTTTTAAATCCGAAACGAGATCAGTTATCGAGAAACTGCTGCACAGTTTTTTTAAAAACTGCGCATACTACAGTATGTTAACTAATTTTTCTAAGACAAAATACAGAATAGTTTTAGTTAATTATGCAATAAAGTATATACAGTTAGTGAAAAATATATTTATCAAATACTGTGCAACAATCAGGGGCGTCATTAAAGGAGGCAGGGGGGGGGGGCACATGGCCCCCCCCTGAATTTTTAGAATTTTAAAAATGCTAACTTAACTACATAACACTGAAGTTTTATTATTAGAGTTTCTAATTTACACAAACTTAATTAATAAAAAAGATGCAACAAGGTCACTGTCACAGAAAAAAAATTTGCCCCCCATCCCCCTCCTCCCAAGAAAAACCTGAAATGACGCCCCTGGCAACAATATGAGCTCTCCTTTAGGAATAAAAAATAACAATTATCGTGAAAGCAGCAGAAATGATAAATCATGTAATGGCCTTAAGAGTGAGTGGTAGTCAGCATCTTGAATTTTTGTATTTTGTGACATAACTTTTCTTCTGGGTAAATTATTTCAACTTCAAAGTAACTACGGAATAGAATAACCTACATACTGATATAATATTTGACACATGAAAAATTCGTTTTGTTGATTCTGTTGTTACAGATCGAGTTGTAGTTGGAAAATTCTTATTACTTTTTTTAACTGCAATTCCATCTGTAACCACAGTGACGGAAAATAAATATTTGCGGTGTCTAAAATTCTGTCAATATGTATTCTATCCCGTAATTAGGTTAAAGTTCCATAACTTTACCCCGAAGAAAACTCACGACACAAAATACAAACATTCAAGATGGTGACTATCACATACCCTTAAGGGAGGAGGGGGCAGGAGTTACCGGAAAACAGGGCATCACATCTCTGATTTGACAGACTTCTGAGCCCTAGGCTTCTCCTGAACCCTGAGGAATGAAATTAAATGTGCCCTACGAAGGAGAAACAATGGAAAGCGTGGGAGGACGGAGGAAACGGGAGCACCGTGAGTAATGCCTGCACATGTCAGCATCCAACACGTTCCCAACACGCGGAAAATCTGCACAACCTTTCATTGTCGTTGTGGGAGGCAAGTTCTCAGTCCAATATATTGCAGCGACCTTTATAAAATTTGCTTTCTTCCCGTTACTATTGCACATAGGCCTACAGTTCTGGCGAGCCATTTATTTCCTCGTTCATTTACCGAACAGCAATGTTAGCGATTTTCAACGTCTGTTTAAGGTGGCCGTCTGGTTGTACGAGGCCTAGAAGTGTGGAAGCGGTAAGGACGACACAGCACGCGCATCGCGCCATACTCCAGCCCTAGCCAGTATTCTCGTGGGCAACTCGCCTCTACCAGACATTCATAACTGACCATATCATTTTATGACGTAATATTAAAGTTAACATGTACATTGTACACGCATGTAGGCAACCCTTTAACATATTCCACGCCAAGATTTTCGTATATAAAAAGACCGCAAAAAACTACCATTTTCGCCCATTTGGCGGCTAGAAAATATGCTTTAATGAGTATTGGAGAATATGAAATGAGTATAAACACGTGTTACGTACTTTTGAATGATATTCCTAAGCAGAGATCAGCCACGTATATTGAGCAGTTTTAGAATAATATTGTAACGGTCGAAGCTCTGCACACCGCCCAGGGGCGGCCACCTTAATTAAGTTACGATAATAGCCCCTTTAATTGCACATGTCATTGGTTAGACACTTTTACTGTGCTGGCTGGCTAATCCGCGTCTAGACGTAAACGCCAATACAAAATATAATCACGTCCTTCATTGTCAAGAGTGTTTAAGAAAGAAGTACATTTCCTGAGTAACACGGGGATAACATCAAGTATTTGAAAACTGCAATAACACTTACTACCCTTTATCCTCTGCATGTTTTCTGTACAAAAATTAGACTAATATCAAGCGAAGGCTGTCGAATAAGACTTGTGAATCATCTAATAGACGATATGTTATACGTTCTATGCTTGCAATTGTAAAAATTAAACTTGCGCTGCAGAAGGAATGTAAAAATGCGGCGTATTCAGTCACGTTTCTACAAATTTACAATAGACACCATCGCTGTTTCTTTTAGGCTTAAAATGTCTGTCGAATTATCTAAAATTTTATCAACTATTTTCTAGCCACTATTAGTTCTTAGATACTTTAAATATGTCTTGCGTTATTGAAAAAATCGTTTCACGTAAACTATACGGTGGCATCTATGCTTTAGAATTTAGCACAGAACTATTAAGTTGACCATATGCATACTAAGCAAAATGAGCTGAAAACGTATTACAGCCATACCCGATATTATGAAAAACAAATTTTCCCATCACGCGAGAATTCTTTGAAAGCTTCTCAGAACTTGTACAGGATACTCGATGGTTTATGAAATTTAAAGAGTCTGGGAAACTCCAATTTATCAACACTGGCAAATACATCCTATTTGTGTGTGTGAAAGACTGAGACAGAAATAAGAAAATTTATAGCTTATAAATGGTATGGTGTAGTAAAGGAAATATCGTTAGATAAATTACTGTACTCATTTGGCCAGACAAACCAAAATCTCACAAATTTATCGCATGAAAATTTTTTAGATATTATTTCTTTGTATCCTTTATAAGCGTGGTAGATGTATTACACGAGAGAGAGGGAGAGAGATAGACGAGAAAACGGTTTGGCTTAAATTAAATATTATTACAAGCAGTAACGAAGCGTAGTCACATTGCAAGGGAACTGTATTAAAACAGACTTGTACCCTCTAAGGCAGCTAAGCACCGCTTCCCTTCGTACACATCCACATCGCTACAGATTGCAAGACATTTTGCTTCGGACACATCGCTAAACACAGTCGAAAACAATTAATACTTTGTTTACTATAACTCCAGCAAAATTTGACAGTTATACAATTGCATTATTGTTCACGTTACCTAATGTTATGCGACACTGCACAAAAACCTTTAATAAACGGCAGGAGAAAGGGACATCTCAGGTTTATTTTCTAGCCAAAGGTATCGACTGATATTTCATTAACACACACAAAATCTGTGCCTCTAAAATTGTCGAAATTTACTGACGCTAAATGAAATGCAGCGCCATATAGGCGGTTCGCGATAAAATGAACACTTTTTTTTTAATCTTTTCATGTAATTTGTGTTGTGTGGTGCTTGAATGATTTTTGCAGTAGAGATGTGTGTGTTAAACTGAAGTGTTTTGTTTTTCGTTGGATATATGCAATTGCTAACGAATGTTACCGAGTCGCAGAATACACACAGTTATTTAAAAAGACTACGCACGAGAAAATGAGCAAAAAACAGCGAAGAAAAAAACCAAGGAAGCCAGAAATAGCTGTAGGCAACAAACACACAAATAATCACGAAATATGAATATACTACCCATCTGACCAGTCTTTACCTCTGAGAAGTCAGTGCGCTGTTGCATGGTGATG
>PNEQ01056685.1:115336-142501 GCA_003012365.1 Medauroidea extradentata
TGTTTCAGTGTCTTACATACGCACCTGCATCTCTGCTATGTGGTCAGTGATTGGATGCCGTAACATACAACGTCTTGTAGTTAAACCCGCAAATCACAGACGCCATGTGTCGCAGTTATTCGTGTACTGATTGGCACAGTCAAATGAATAACGGCTCTGCACAAAAACACTCTGCCAATAGCCATGAAGTTGAGCTGCATGTGTGCACGTAAGGCACTGAAACAAAGTGGGGCAAAAATCTTTTCGCGAAAATAACCGGGCCCTAGTGATGACTTGTTGGAATGGCAGGGGGGTAGCGCAGGTGTAACAGGCCGGCACATAGTACAATCAGTGCACAAGCACAATTGACTGTAAGAAGCTTAATAATCATGTAAAATGTTCTGCTGGACCAGGCCAGGGCCTAGCACAAGTGGTACTGTAGGACGGGGAAGGAACCGCTAACACCAGATGAGAGAGAGAATAACGCATGAATACTAAATAATAGTAACAAATAAAAAGGCTGGCGTACCATTGTGTAAACATTAAAGGTTGTGTTTTTACGTATTTCCCAGTGAAACCTCTGCTCAACTTTAGTTCTGTTATGTTACTACACCACTGATAATGAAACTTTCACCTAAAATGTGGGATCACTGCAATCTCAGCAATCGTTGCACAAACACATACACACGCACACACACGCAGCACTCCGTTACCATGTGTAGGCGTCAGTGTGTGGTTGTGCAGACTATACACTGCTACCTGCCGGACACGATTGCGTCATACCAACATTGTAGTTCCTCTACCTGCCGCCGGCAATAACTCATCAGACGAGTAATAGTAGGTTTATTGTTTATATATGTTTGTTAACTAACCATTCACATCTTCCTTGTCTTGTTTCTTAGATTTTTTGTTGGTCATTTAATCATACTCAGTCCTTTTTATGCAACTGTGGGTTTTCTGAGGCTCCGCAGCATTCGACAGCAATGGAGTTCCGTAAAACGGTTAGTTTGTGATTTACGGGTTAACTTAGAACACTTAAAAAAAATTCTTTTTATCGCATGCGGCAGCTGTGAGTAAAATAGTTCACTTGAAATAAATTACAAATTACAAACTATGAATGTCCAACGAAATTGAACGTTTGTAATTCGTCTGTGAGAACAGGACCGTGGCACGTAACTGCCATCTAATAATGCAAGGCGAATAACGCTAGTGCTGGTTTGGAAAACACACTAGTAGTAAACATTTTCGTGATTTTCCACATATTAAGTAATGAGGACAGCTAAATAAGAAACACATGACCGGGTTCAGTTGAAATACAGAGTGTCCAGAAATGACTGCACGAATCAACTCACCTCGCTAAAAAGGAGACGAAGACGTAGGTGGCAAAATGACAATTTACATACACAATGTGGCAACATAGCAATGTAGTTAGTCTCCTCTTGCGCACCACAGAGATCTCACAACTACTGGTCTATCAAGAGCGTGGGTTGAAATCCCGAGAAGTCCAAACACGATTATATTATTACTCGTCGTAACATACGTAAAATATTACCTGGGTGTTTACGGCAGGAAGGGCTTTCGCCGTGCTATGTTGCCACATTGAGCATGTAAAATGTTATCATACAATGTTTCGTCACTAACATTCTCGTGTCCAATTTAGCCAGGTATTCGTGTGGTGTAGTTAATATACGGACGTTTTTAGACATCCTCTATACTAATTCCCTGTTTCTGCTGTTGGAACACGTTCACGCGGCCTGAGATTCAAGGCAGCGCGCGCCATCAGTAGGTGGCGAGGGGTGACCAAAACGCAACCATTATTCCAGGGCTCGCCGCCACAGAGTCGCGCGGTCGTTTCTTTGCCGTCAGCAACTAGCCTGTCTGCTTGTTTGTTTGTTTGTCTCGCTGTTTACTGGCCGCCGGCGCGCTGCTCGCCTTTGTTGACTCGAAGAGAACATTCTCCATTCCCTTTTGGGCCGCGCCAAACAGTCTCTCTTCGCCCACTACATCCTCACTCGACGCACCACAAACACTGACAGCGCGGGGTCAGTACACCGTCAGGGATGGAATAAAAAACGAGAGGGTGAAAACGGGCAAGGGGCATTTGTTGATAATATGGCGGGGAATGGCGGAACACATGCACGCTGTTTGCTAGCGCGGTCAGCTTAATCACATTCGCCGGCAGCGGATATCGCAAAGCCAACGGGTTGTGCTGTTTGCACAGTTATCACAGCGAGCGTACTAAATAAAGAAGCGCCAGGTAGCGAGGAATTCCGTCTACCGCCCACGTGTGAGTGCAGTACATGAAAAGACTAATGTTGACGGTGGGTTCAACGACAACTCCACGCCGTCCCTCAATATTTCTGTACCGAGATTTTGTACTTTTTTAGTTATTCATACAAATATAACAAATCAAAGCATAAGTTCATCAAAGGCGTTGCAGTGTATTCGTAAATATGTTATTTTCTTTTGCGAAACTATTCCACGTGGGCCGACAGTGCAAATGTACGAAAAGAAAATACACTTGAAACGATGGCGTAAAGGTAGTTTCAAAGCTTCGCGTCAATTAGAAAAATCTTTTCGGGGTCCCTCAAAACAGGAAAAAAAAAAACAGGTTTTTCAACCTTTTAAGTCTGAAAATTATTCAAGTGTGTGAGTGAGCGAGAGGTTTTGGTCAGCGCTTGACCTCGAGGTCTTTAGCGCTGGTGAAGGGTGACATGACGTATGGAGCAGGACCGGAATGAAAGGGCGGGGGAAACGGGAGATCCCCGAGAAAACCCGTCAACCACCGGCATTGTCCGGGACGATTCCCCGCCGGAAATCGAACCTGGATCGCCTTGGTGGGAGGCGAACGGTCTGACTATTCGGCCACCGCGGCCCCCTCAAGGGATTCGTGTGAAACTACTTTACAAGCATGCAATAGACTTAACTGTAAACTTTCCGCCAATAAAAAGATGGGTTACCACTGAAAGTGTCAGTCAGGCGAGTGATCTATGATAACACTGCACGCCGTTTCAGTGTCTTACGGTAGAGGCGATACCGCGCCAGACGATCCGGTCAACTTCGCCCTTGGCGCCGTGCCTCACTCGCACAAATACACGACCAGTAGGTGGACGCCTTAAGGGCACCACCTACCTGTGCATCAGAAGCTCAGAAGCGATCGACTTATAAAGGCGACCTTGAAGCGCGCATCAAATGCGGCATCGTTAGAGATGATGGTATATCGCGAAAATGTTTTGTGTCAACATAGCCTTGAAAACACTGACGCAACGTAGCTGTCTACAGACCAATAACATGCATCAAATATTAAAATAGCGGCATTCTTATTGGCTTAGTCAAATAGGGCAGTAGCTCCACGTACAACGAAAAAAAGGCAGTAATCTTTTGATAAGTTGAACGTATGTTGAAGCCTAGCAAATAGTCAAGTTTTTCCGCGATAAACCATCATCTCTAGGCATCGTCAAGAGTTAAGCGTTGGACTATTGTGCAAGTTTCCTGCCGGTCTGTTTTTACAATGAGACTTCAAAAGGTGGCGACACAACTTTATTGATAGAAAGTGTGTGGCAAAGTTCAAGGCAATGTTCTATCCGATTTTCGCGTACATCAGGTTAGTACAGCTTGAAGTAGGCATTCCGCCTGCGTAGCTATGTTGGAGAGCTTAGAAACAGTGTTTTTAATGAGCATGGTTAGAGGTGATGGTATATCGCGAAAATTTTTTGTGCCAACATACTCTTGAAAACACTGTAATTTCTTGCAACACATATGACTGGTTGATGTACGTCTGCCACGACGTAGCTGTCTGCAGACCAATAACATGCACCAAATATTACAATAGCGGATTTTTATTGACTTGGTCAAAGCTCCACGTACAAGCTAAAGCCAGTAATCTTCTAGTAAGCTGAACGTGTGTTGAAATCCAGCAAACAGCCAAGTTTTCTCGCGACAAACATTCATATCTAAGCATGGTGTCTTAAAAACGACTCTTCGACCTTGTCTGAAGCGTGCTTTACTTTCGTACATTGGCACAACAGGCACACATAGAGTAGCTTCGTAAAAAATGAATTTACGAACACACTACAATGCATTTGAAGCGCGTAGTAGGCGGTGCACTTAAGACGAGGTGAACTGATACGGATTATGGATTATTAATTTATAATTCACCACTTTAACTAGATGTAATAACAACATTAATTTTAATATTATTCTTTCTCTGTATTTGTCACAAATATATAGGTATTACTGTTCTTAATTTATATATAACAACTACGGATTGTTTTCATTAGAGATTAAAACAATCTTCATGTAGAAACCGGCATATGAAGGTGAGGCATTAACGCAGAAAAATACAACAATGTCGAATTGTACTTAGACGATATTCACAGTGGGGCACTCTGAAGTATTTAGAGGACAAAAGCAGTATGCAACTGTTATACAGTAAACTGCTGTTACTTTTTTAGCCGTTTGTGGGATTATTTTGACCTCTTCATAAGAGCTACTAGTTTAAAAAATATTATAGTTGATAAATTGATAAGTGGAGCCGAGTGTTAAAAAATTACTTTAATACATCTAGTACACGTTCGGAAATGTCTTCTATAAACGACAAAATACCAAAATTTTGAGTGAACCAAAATTATCTCACGGTCAAAGTAACCCCGGTTTACTGTATGTGAGAACTAACGACTAAAAAAACTTGGTTGGAAGTAAACATACTGCAGCTGTAAAAAAATATTCATGTCCTGCTTTTCACTGTTCAGACAAATATTCATTAGAAGCTAAAATTACAGATATAGACATCGCATGTATTAAACATCTTATTTTGTTCCAGACCGAAGTAAATATTTTTTACTTCAAAATAAAATCAGATTCTCGTTTTCAGAGGTCAAGTATCTGGTCAGGTCATCTGTGCTTTATTCCTAGCGATTCACAATTACAAGTGCCTGCATATCGTCGACTTAGTGGAAAAATTTGGTAAGTCCATATTTCATAAACTGGAGTTACCAACTTCTTCCACTAAGCCGACGATATATGAAAACACCAGGGAATTGTGATTGATCTAGAAGTCTTCTCTCACTTGTCTGGTTTCCTCTATTACTGTGAATTCTCCTAGTACTCCACGTCAAGGTCATTTTACGCCACGCTTTATGCAGCAATGGTTGTTAGCGGTTACCAAATAAGACGTTAGTTATCTACCATCCAACACCCATCACTTATCATCTACCACCTTCCACTAACCATCTACCACCTACCACCTATCACCAACCACCTATCACCAACCACCTATCACTAACCACCACCCACCTATCACCTACCACCTATCCTTTACTATAAATCACCTATCCCCTACCACCTATCACCTGTAATCGTTTACTGATCACCCACCTATAGCATATATCCTATCACCTACAACATTGAGTACCTGTCACGTAGTACGTACCCTCTGTCACCTATTGTACCCATACCATAAAACGCCAAACTAATCAGAACCAAATTTCAAGTAAAGAGAAATAACAGTTACCACCGCCAATCCATTTCTTTAATTCCCAGATCAAACAACACCTAGAAATCACAAGCTAACTTCAATACGGAAAAGCAATACAGTTTCTTATCGAGTGGTACAGCAAAGGAGGGGGGGGGGGGTGGAGGAAGATCCCCATGCCGTTCTCAAAGCTTCAAAGCTTGGGAGTATTACCTTTCCAAAGCTCGCAGAACGCAACCACTATAGATGTTCTTACTCCACCTCGAGTTTATTAGAACTGCTGCGGGCTAGAATCAAACCCTCGTGCCTGAGCATGATTGTGTGGCTTATTCAGCCTTAAGGAACTTCTATCATTTCTCTTCTCCTTAGACAAACATCTACCCCAAATAAACATTTCAGTAAATACGATCTGTGCACTTTAAGAATACACTAACATGCTTGTCGTCTTTTGTGAATATATTTACCTGAGAACCGGCCAAGTTTGCTTTACAAGACACTGAAAATCAAACAGACGGACACTTGAAAAAGCAGCGTTTAAAAAACAAAGGTAGTTTATTCTAGTAAGTTAATTTTTTCATTATACCGGAAAAATATTGCACTGTTGCAGTAATTGAATGCCAACATAAAACAATGAAATGTACTCATTTCATAGACCTAATAACTATTTAAACTTGGTTTCCAGAATTCAATGGTTTTTTTTTCGGCCGTATTTCAACATATTTAAGATCATTCAATTTATTCACCAGCCAGCAGAAATTTTCTCATCTTTGTAAGCATCATCAAACACGCTAAAAACAGGGAAAGTCGTAGACCATGTCACGTGTCGAATTTGAACCCAACGATTGGTTACTATTATATCACGTCCATTATTTGTTTTGTTAGATTTTTCAATAGGCGAATATATTCGTATTTATGCCTGCATTCCCGCCTAAAAAAATACTCGCAGAATACTACTACAATGCATGTACTCGGGAGGTCGAGTTGAAAATTAAAAGGGCACTTCGCCAGGGGGTGGGGTCACATCTGTGCCACTTGTCCGCCGTCCGGTTGCTTCGACCACAAAAAAAAAGTACCAGAACGGCACGGAGTGGGGAAAGAGGTAAAAAGTGCCACTGTATCAAAGAGCACGTTTCACATACCCAGCGACCACCACCCACTCGAACATCAAGTGTATCGGCCGATCACTTCAGCCAGGTGATTTTGTTTGTATGCGGTATAATATGTCTGCATAGCCGGAGATAGCATGCATAAATGAAAGCAAATTGAAGGGGATTTAAGTAGAATGATTCTTGAAACAATGGGCAACAAAATTGAATAGCAATGTCAATCTGTGAAGTAAATTAATTTTACTACTTCAACTTCGCCACAGTTTTCCGATTCGTACATTGATAGTTTTAGGGTTTTCCCACATTATATCTAACCTCTGTATAGGGCTGAAAATATTTCGCGAGTTGTACGACCAACATACTAGAATCCATTATCCTTTGTATACCGAAGCCCTACCATTTGTCCATTAACTGCTACTTATTCAGACAGCAGACAACGAATAGACGGGGCTTGAGTAGCCTATGCAGAAGACATTGGATTCTAGCATGCAGGTAATAGAACTCGCGAATTTTTTCTAGCCATACCTATATATAGGTACCAGTACACCAGCTTCTATTTAACTGGCTGATAGCCGTTATGAGATGCCATTTAACTGTGCCACTGAACGTAATAGCCAGAGGTGTTCTTCAGAGCGGACCACGAAACTGCAAGCCAATTATTAATGTCATGCGAACGCTTAACAGACTGTAGTTGAGCCTGTCGCCAGAAAGTTACACGAATTTTGCAGGCTTCTGTTCATTGGCAAAAAAATGCTGTATGTACGAGTTGGCTGTGAAGTCCCATTTCAGAGTTACACGGATGTATACGAAAAAAAAAACTACGTGTATGTACTGTTTCAAGTGCAATTGACTACGACGTTCGTATTGAACAGGTCACAAAAGCTATTAAAACTGTGCCCCATCTGCCTGTAGGCAGGCTACGATACTATTGTATCATGACATTTTACCACTGCATACTGACAAGGTCGTGTCTGTGTAGATTGGTAATGTTGGTAAACGCCTGTACAAACTCATCTCTATGCTGCACGAAACATAATTTCATCACAGTAATCGTACACAAACACCATGTCTGCGTACTCAGAACTGTAAACTACCCTGGTATTGTTCCACAAACACTCGCTACGATACACTAATAAAGTTGGCCTCGTCGACCACACTGGTGGCTTACGTGTGGTCAGATAAAGCAAATCTAAACAGCTTGTGCGATTCATTCAACGTGAACGTATGCTGCACAGCCTTCCTGTGTGTAATTTTTTGTTACCAACGAGAAGAGACATGTAAATATCGCGTTACTAATCCGGCGACAGGCTAGAATCCACTGGTCTATACTCATTCGAGCACACTTCATGACCGTATAGCCCCGTCTATTCGTTTACTGTCTGCCGTTCCACTAAGTCGTAACTAGGGGACAAATGATCGGGACTTAAGTAAGCATAAAGTAGTTGATTCTAATATGTAGGTCATTGAATTCGCGAAATTTTACTGTCCCTACGTATAGGCTCTGGGCCTTCGTATGTCTGTGTATCCGCATTATAGGATAGAAGGTATTTTAGCAGTTGACATATATGTGGTTGAAAAAAGTCCATGTGCACCCACACATTCTGCAGGCCAACCAGAAGTCAGATGAGTACACAGTAACATGAGTCCAGTCTGCTGACAAGTCTGTCTCTCGATGCCAAAGTTTGCCGGATATGTCGCGAAACAATATATGTAAGGAGGAAACCACAGTCTCGTACACTGCAAGACAAACAAGTGAGCAACGTTATACCAATAACAACATAGTCCCTACACTTTCCTTATTTGAATAATTGTATCTGTTCACCGTCTGCTAACGTTAGGCATGTGAATACTATCGTAAAATAATTCGTACCATAAACAATTTTCTTAAGAATTATTGACTGACAGAAATATGACGTTTAATCAGACACCAAGCGAGGAAGCGCAACAGAAACGGGTTTAGTTTTCGGTTTTAGCCATCATTATTTCGGCTTTCCACGACTTCCTGAAATCACTCCAGAAAAATGTTCGTACGGTTTCTTAACAAAAGCACTGGCTCACACCGTTCCTAAGTGCTCTCTTTGTGCAAATTTGTGACGAGACGTAAAGTTCGATAAAAATAAATATATATATATATTAAAATTTTATTAATAAGACTTTATACTGAATTCACGTCTTGATAGGTGGGATGTTTGTTGGTTGAGCTGCAAGAAATTTCCCCTTGAATTCAACACACACATGGCCAGTCAATTTGTAAAAAGAATAACGCTTGCGTATCACAAGAACGGCTTACCACCAACTACGCTATAAAAAATGTGACATTACACGTTCATTTCTCGGGCAATTTTACAGCTTTGTAGTGTAATTTGTGGTGTTGTGGTTACAACCCGAGGGACGCATGTCGGTACCTCGGCAGAAATTCGGAAAATTTTCTGTTGGTTAGAAGATTTCAAAAAGCACGCAGAAATGTACACAGCCTAACCGCTTTGAAAAAACAAGCAAAATTGTAATTTAAAATATTTTTACTTCTTACGCTTAATTAATACTGGAGATTTGAAAAATAAGTTCACTTTCTTTGTGCAATATCTTTTCTGTACGTTAGTGAAAAATTGCGGCAGTAGTGTAATGGGAAGGAAAACATCACAAGCTAAACACTTACATATCAGAATCGACAGTTCCGTGTATACTAAGCCCTGAACATTTGTCCACAAACTGCTACTCACTGGAACAGCAGACAACGAACAAGTAGACAGGACCTGAGTATTCACATGGCAGTGGATTATAACATGCTGGCCACTTTCCATATCCATATAGTTTTACTAACCGGCTTTTGATATTTGGAACAAGCATGAGCCGCCTAATTATTTTACCAATATACCTGGCATTTTTACACTGTCACATATAGTAAAACTACAAAATCCAACGTTATTGTTAAAATGCACGAACGTTGGCGGAAACGCTCACTGAAAGTAAAACATCTTAGTAGTTTACCATTATTCTGTAAATAGTGATAACAGTCCTATTTGATTGTTGGTACTAAAGGGTGTTTGACTATTATAGATACAAGTGAAAAGGGCGAGTAGAGGACAACAGGTCCAAAAACCAATGTTTTCCCTGCTACGATGCATGTACAAGTGCAGTCATGCCCATATTTCAACATTTTGGATATTTTGTGTGGGTGTATCTAAAGGCATTGGCGTGTTCTAGTACTGTTGACAGTGTCCATAAACTCCAGGAATACTCTGTGGATGGTTGTCAATGCATTCGGAACACGCCAGAGATATTTGAACGTATACGGGCATATATGAGGAGAAGTGCTGGGGAGTGTGGGGCGTACTTTAAATGAACAGTGGTCAGCTTCGAAAACTGTTGCAATGTGTTTGTCCTCAAGTGCATAGGACTAGCTGATAATTAGATTCTGGGGACTTCGTTGAAAGATGTTCGTGTAGTCTCGTAATGCCTCGTATCAGGGAAACCTGGGGATCCCGGACCTATATGTTTATTAGGATTATTTGCTTGTTTCATTGTCCTCTTGTTCCCACAATAATGTGGCCTGTAGAAGAAGAAAAGAGTATTATTATTTCACTGAAAATTATCGCACCTTTCTACAGAACACATGGTGGCCGAGCGTGACAATTGCAACATCAGTTTTCTTTCACTGCAACTGCTACATACGACATATGTACAGTTACCAAATATTTTACAGCAGCACATTACACCGCTAACGAAATTCCGTCCGAAGAAAGCAGTCTTCCAAGCGCACAAACGTGCCAAATAGTCTTCCCTTCCCCTATCCCGTACTCTCAACACCCGCTCGCTTTACTGTTTACACAATGCGGCTCGAGACAAAAGACTCCAGGCGTGCAACTTCGAGCAAACAAAATTAATGCTGTGGTTGTGCTTGACGCGCCATTATAGAGCTCGCTCATTACCCAGGGGGAAAAAAAGTGAATTTAACTCTTCTTCAAAGAAAGGGACTTCATTTAAGAACAAGTTAAAGGTCGAGGTGAAAGTAGACAAAATAAAGGCGAACTATTAGAAATTTCTACAGAAATTTAATTCTGAATTTTCACTAACCTTTTAATACTGATATAGGGCTGTATTTCGCTGCTCGTTCCGATGTGAATACATTTAAAACTGATCGTCGACATCCCGTTACCCCGCATTTTACTACACGTGTGACTAAAACACTACCTTAAGCTGGTGTAACTTCTACCCTGGGGGTGACTTTAGGATACTTTTATACTATTTATTTATACTTTATATTATTGCCTGAGTAAATGTGATTTAAACGCCAAGTGGATATTTATTATTCTGAATTTATCGGCACTACCGTAGCATATACGCGAAAATATATTTTTGTGATGTTACAAAATCACCCCCCCCCCCCTCAGATTACGAAAAGATAGCAAAAACAAAAACAGTACAAACCAACGTCCTTCAATGACCTACATCTAGGTAATTTCAGGATACGAACAGCATCATATGAATTAGTGACGAAAACTAAGCAGAAAATACACTTTGGTAAATAGTCGCTAGGCTCTTAGTTTACGAGATAGGTCCAAAATACCAGTGAGTGGGAATGTTGGGCTAGGTTGTTCGCTTTAACATGTCATTTTTCTCGTAAACAAAGAGCCTGACGACTGTTTAACGATTGTTATTATTATCTTAGTTTTAGTCACAGATTCACGTGGCACAGTTCTTACCGCGAATTACCCGACACCTATATTTACACTACACAACAAATTTCTTAATTTAAATATACACCCACCTTGTATCAGTGACTCCACCAATGTGTAAACATTTCAGAACACTTACATTAAATACTTAAAATCGAACTAGAAACAGGTGTCTACACACTGACACGATTTAATCACGTTTACCGCCAATGTGACGTCAAGCATGAACTACTACATCTCCAGACATTCGTACGTTCATTCGCAAGTTTCGTCGGAAGTTTGATGACCTAGGTAGTTCACCGTTGTGTCGCTATGCGTGCAAAGAAATTAATTGTAAGATCATTTTTTGCATCGTATGTGTAATGGGATTCTGCCTGTGTAAACTTAACTATTACCTATAGATCTGAAAAATTTGCGTTTGCATTCAGGTACAAGCTCCAGTAACTGCATGTTCGCGCTACTTTCACAATTGGCTGTTGACTTGTTTGACACCGCCTTGAAGTCGATGAGTCAAAAATAACTATGTAACTAAATGCAGGCCCATTTCACTGTGTCAGCGAGCAGAAAATAAACAGCTGTTGTCTATATTAGTAAACATATATTCTTGCAGGCTTGCCTTTAGGTCAGTGAACACGCGAATTTTTCCCTCTCTATTAATACCCTCACAAGAGTTCCTATATTCATTTTGAGTAACATCATAGCCACACACCGTTGCAGTAATGGCAAATTTATGCGAATTTACTCAAAATTATTCACTCCCACTGAAATAATATTTCAAACTAATCACTATTAAATAAAGAACAGAAGAGCATTTAAGAAGGCTTGACAGCATTACAAATATAATAAAACAATGTATATAAACTTAGTCGATTTGAACGAATATAAGTGTTCTAATATTTTGGTACACTTTACAAGACACTGATGTTTTAAATATTATATATGATAATGAATTACTAACTACTGATGTTCACAACTAAAAGTGTCATCACCGCGTGTAGAAGCAAAAAAAAAAAAAAAACACAAACATTTATTACCAAAGTGAGCATATTTGCAATTCTTACTGCTGCGGTCTCTTATTTGTATGAAAAAAAAAATCCGCGACCACGTGATGTAGTGGTTGGACGGATCCCTCATACTAGCGACCGTATGTTTGTCAGCGGACAACATTAGCCCGCCCGTGGCAGAAAAACCAACCACGTCAAAATCACCGCATGTAAAACATGGAAATTTATGCACCACACGCGCGCGACACAGCGAGCCGGTCAATTTCTCCTATTGGGGGGTCTCGCAATTTGTACATCAATCACCGTGTTTTGACCGCGGTTTGATGGACGATCCCGTCACTCGGTGAAAAATAGCACCGGCCGCATTAAACACGCGGCCAATTAAGCAACTACTGAATGTAACGCATAAATCACCAGCTCATGAAACTCGCACTCTTAATATTCCATCCAGGCTAAATAATTAATCCCCACTTTTTTTACCACCAGGACTATGTGAATGAAGAGTTTATATTAGGGGTAAAAACCTTCCGTAGATATAACTTTCTCAAGTGTGTTTCGTGCTTGGTTCAGATATAATACATAAAATATTTTCAAAACTTGCAGAACTCTCTGACAAATTAATTTCTAACGTTTAATAGTAAGTTAACACATTTTGCGTATTATCTTACCAAAATGTTGGTACGCAGGCTTACAGATTTCTGAAAGCAATTACTTTTTTTTTAACTTGTTGGCAATAAACTGTTCTGGTATTTAAGTGATTTTCTGGCCAATCGATCAAATGTTTTCCAACAGGTGTGCCCACGGAAACATGGAATTTCTTACCAATAGAAAATGATACAAATTACACCATTTAAAATCAAAAACATTATATGGCAAATAGTTTTAAATTCTCTTAAAAGTTGAAACGTGTTTTGAAATGTAATGCAATAAGGCGAGTAAGACGTATGTATAAATGTATTAAGCAAGCTTCTATTAAACTGAAAAATAAGTGAACTTTAGCAAATTAAAATTCTGGTGAAGATATTACGCAATGAATACGAAAATATTACTGTATATTCGCGTTCAAGTGAGAGCGCGAAGCACATGCACGTGATCGAAGGTAAGGTCTGTCAATGAAAACACGCAGTGTTCACGTGATTGAAGCTTGTAATCAGGGGTGTCTGGAACGCTCGCCACGTGTAGTGACACAGGTATTGAGCGTAGAATACAATTCACGAACTGGTGGTATGTAGGCAAGTACGAACACATGAGGTAGTGGGAACCTATGCGTGTGAATGATATAGGTATGAAGAACCATCGGTATTGTGCAACTGGCAGTGTTATGAAAACCGTAGAGTGATATTTAAAATACATTCATTTCCCATTAACGATATTTACATCATACTTTTAACAAAACCGTCACATAAGCTATATAGAAACTAACCATTTTTTTTTAGATATTATGCGAAGTTTAGTAGGTGTAATTGGATACCATTCATGTTGCACGTGTTGTAGATATAATTACTATACAGAACATGCAGTGGATGTATAAATATCTACAATCGATAACTGAATAAACAGTACATAACAGCCCTAGTTGCACCTACACGTGTTTACTTACGTTCGACTGTAACAGTGAAACACATTTACAGCTGACATTTCTGTCTGATTAAAACACTATCAGAAAACAATACGAACACTCGCTTGACCAGTCACCAATTTAACCCTCTCACACTGCAGCAGCGCGCGCTGGTTAGTAGCTTGTACACCCCTTACTGCTTATACTTGTATCACGCATTCTTGTTTACAATCTACAGCTCTCACATCTCGGCGAATGAACTATAGACTAGAAAATCATATCGTGAAAGGGTGGAGGCGAGGAAAATGTCAGTAAGAGGTTTGGGTCACAATCATTACGTTGAACAATTGTAATCATGTCAGTAAATTGTAAGATAAAGGTATTTCTGTTGTATTTGTCAGACCATCAAGAATAATACAACTTGCCATGCGTATTACTAGAGACATGCAAAATTCGCGTTATTTTCTCGCATCTGACTAGACTCCAAGTGATTATAGGCTTGTTCGACGTCTCCCGCTGGCCGATATTGCCGTGACTTGCCGCGGAAAATGCTTACACGGTAGAGAGACCAATCTCTGCAAAGACGTAACACACGTAATGACAACACATATAAGTTCGTGGCTAATTGAATCGCAGATTACCCTGTGTTATGTATAGGAAACTGAAGTTTAGTTTGCTACCAAATGATAACGCGAAATTTGCATGTCTCTACGTATTACCAATGTTGTTGGAATAATACATCATACGCAGAAAACATTCAAAAGCGCAAAAAAAAAAACCCGTAGCTACAGCGACTTTACCTTCATAAAGCTACGCAATGGGTAGAGGTACGTAAATTTCGCAGATACATTCCAGGTCAGGTTGAACGCCAATTATGTATACTTCATTGTCATGTCTGTGACTTGCTGGCGGCTGTTACGAAACGCGTTTGACTACTGCAAGCCAGTAGTAAATAAGGAAATAATGCAAAGTGCTATCGCTCGCTACCTGCTTGTACGGTTATAAGCCAATAGATAATCGATTGTGGCCAGTGGGTGTATAGGACTGACAAGTCTAGGCTGCTGCCAGATGAATCCGCGAAATTGACGTACCTCTAGCAATGGGGAGTCGATTTAAAAACACTGCAAGAAGAGTAGTTTTAACACAAAAAAGCCTGTGTAGAAACACCCGTTTTATAATTTTCTGAAAATTATGTATTGAACTTAACAATAAACAAAAAGGAATATATAACCAGAAACGAAAAATTTGGCATAACATTCCCGATCACAGAACAGCTGATTTAAAATGCAATGTAGAAAACCATTCCAAAAATCTATTAACTGAAAAACACTTTTGTAGTTATTTATTAGTTTACAAATACAAACACACAGTATTATTGATTAAAATTTGAACGACTAAGCGAAATATATTAATAAATATCTGACGACGCGTTTCTGATACACGTAATACCGTTGCACTCACGGGCACCAAGAAAAACATTTTTGTATACTTAAAAGCTTAACCAGTATAAGTTAGTTAAAGAGAATCAATTTTCCTTTTAACATTTTTACTACGTAGTTATTTGGCTGATTGCAGATTTCACTGTTAAAACAAAACTATTCATACAACGTACATTTCAGTTTTGTTGGTAAAACATAGTCAATGACATCTGCCTGTTAGACTTGCTCAATTAAATACGAACATTGGCAGCATCTTCAAGAAGTATTTCGCCGATTCAAACACCACACTCGAACATGCACGTCTAGTTGTCTAACTGCCGATGTCACGAAACCGATCGCGTCTAAATACTGTTAAAATAAATCTACGTGGATAAAACAGATACCAAAACAAAATAAATACGTAAGCTAGATAGTTGAAAAAGAAGTGCCATGCATCCTGATTGGTACTCACCACCGAACGGCTTTCAGCGTGTTGGGATTCGACGTGTAGTTGACGAACAGATGGAAATCCTGTCCTTCATCCCTGCTAACGTTGTCCTGCCGCAGATAAACGATTGGAGGATCTGAAACAATAAATTCATAATGTAATACGACACTCTCATTCCAGAGTAGCGGTGACCAAAAGCAAAAGAGTTACTCAGCCATCCTTAGTAAACGGTAAAGTAACACGTGCGCAAATGATCACAATTTTCCGTACTCACTTTATGACATACGCCAGTTCTCAGGCTTTCATATCAGGCAAGTTCACCATGCCTGGAAAATACTATCGGCAGTGTTACATAAAACAAAGTTTTTAATGGAATATCTAGAATGTGTCAAATACAAATTTAACCTTTATAATTTGCGTAACATGTGGTCGGACTACAAAAAAATTTAAGAGAAAAAATATCATCGGTTATAAGAAATCAAATCTTAAGAGAAACATCGCTATGTCAGTTAAATCCGCTCAGTTGGAGGGAGGAGGGAGATATAGTTATCTAGATTCACTTAAGGAGTTTCCATGTATTTGCGCAAGTATACTATAACTATAAAGAAGGTAGTTATAATAAAAAACGTAACTAAGCTTAAACTTTTTTTTAGCGGTAGACCGCAGAGAAAGGTGAAATGTAGATTCCTAGGTACATAGTGATCAATCCTTTCGTTGCTTTTTACAAGATGTTGCAAAATTGCACGTAAATGTTTTGAACGAACAATAATCTGATCTAGAGACACAAAAAGAAAAAAATTATCTGACAATAGGTCTGATAATGCACCATTTATATTTATGCACAGCAGTTCACAGACAATTACATACAGATCATAGCATGTTGTTATGGAATGCGGTGTGAATAACTCATGAAAATTAAATTTGTAATTTTTTCCACCACAAATTTGATATAATAAAATAATATCCAAATATTTAGCGCCAGTGTTACGTAATTTTTGATAGGTGCCTACACGCGGTTCTGTGCTGGCCGAGAAGCGAGCAAGCTTCACTCGAAAATGGCATGGCCGTGGGCTCGGCTGCCGCGAAGGCTTGAAAAGTTACGTCAGGAAATTCAATTCCAGCTGTTCCTCGCATGAAATTGCAAAAAAAGCCATTCCGCCCTAGGCTCACTGCTTGAAACCAGACGTGTGTGAACGTATATACACGCACACGCACAAAGCAAGGTGTTCAAAAATAAGTATTAGCTAGAAGCAGTGATTTTGGTAAAAAAAAAAAATTGTAACAAATTCTTTCAATGTGTTATGTGCACGCCTGCAGCATTGCTTCATGGTTATTGGCAGCATGCCTTTGTGTAGAGACGTCACGTATTTGACTGTCAATGAGAACAATGTTACTGGGACACCGCAAGTCTGCGATAAGTGCGTAGCAACCCAATACACATAGAGTTAAAAACATAAAATAGCTGACCATGAAGCAGAGAGGTGCATGTCCACATAATGTTATAAGCAATTCTAGTATGGACAGCAAATGAATAGGATTCAGAAATATAAAAATTTTGCCAGACAAATCCACGAAATTCACGTACCGCTATTCATGATCAAGATGTCAGTCATTCCCGATTGTAAAGCAAATCATGTCACGATATTACACAGCGTAAAAAAAATACTCTATACGATTTACAAACATTTATCCGAAAGCTTCGTTTCCAACGTACTGTCATGTAACCATAACTGGTAGGTGAAATAGTGTGTGTTTACAGACATTTTAACTAAAACGTGAGTAATATTAATAATACATACATCCGTCTAACAATAAACTTACAAAATTTGCTAATGCACTTAATAACGTGTCGACAAATTTCCTCTGGTAACTTCATGAGAATTATCAAGCAAGTAGTTCCCAATTATTAATGAAATTCAAGATTTTCAAACCTAATAGGGACCCCTTTTTTTTCCGGCCGGACGCATTAGAGGGCCAGCCGTACTTTTGAAAGTAATTTTTTTTTTTTTTTACTTTGTAAGGGATCGTTTTATGTAGTTTACGTTTTCTATTTGTATTGAAGTTTTATTTGAAGCTTTTATAACTTTATTAGTTTTACAATATGAATGTAAATATTAATAGAGGTGGTGATTTATCACAGGAAATTTTGACAGTTTGCTAGGCTTCAATATACTGTATTAATTTATGAAGATTTTCTTTCATTCCTATTTGACTGGGACAATGCTAAGTCTGGTGCGCTACACTCTAAAAAATAGTTCGTAGATTTTCTACACGTGCGTATAGGAGTGCTAAGAAAGTAGGTATGGCAGAATTGTTTCCCAGACATCCATGATGGCACTCCCATAACCTACTATTTTATATAACTCGCAAATATTTAAAATATAAAAAAAGACTCGCAGGATATAAATTTCAAATCGGTCAGACCAGTATAATTGCTCTCTTTCACTCAAAAATAAACTAGAAAATAGATTTTTATCTCTAAACGGCTGAACAGATTTCCTTGAATCTTAGCTGAGAACCAACTCTATCATGTCATCTTTCAAACAAAAAAAAAAACCGCATAAAAATCAGTCCATTCGTTTACGAGCTAGGCTGCCAAGACAGACACACAGATACACACACAGACACGTCAAACTTATAATACCCCTCTTTTTGCGTCGGGGGTTAAAATAGTCCTACTAAAGTTGCAAGACTTGTAGTGTAACAACTGTAAAAATTTGCATATTTACAAGACGGAAGTATGGTAACAGTCCCATACTGCGATTGGGTTAATTACTTCCTTAATATTTAAGGAAGTTTTTTTACAGTGTACTACTGAACGTCTATTATTCGTCTGTAAACAGCTAAGCCATTACACATAACCATCTTCCTACCATACAAGGCTCAGGTTTGCAGAACACGCTAACAGGAAAGATTCTCACGGTTTTCCACCATCTCTAAACATTATTTTTGTACAGTTTGACAAGTATTGCAGTATTCGTGTATAGAACTTGTTACTATTCTAATGCACCATTAATAAAGTGTGCATATGCAAATATTTGTTGTAATCGTGCTAAAAACTTCCAAGGAAGGAAGATAGTGAATTACGGACACTATGCGCATTAGCGCAGCATCAGATTTAGGTTACCATGTCATCGCAGGACAGACATATTTACAAACATAAACAATAATGCCCCTTTTCCACTAATCACTGAGATAATATTTATAATTTTTTTCCCCACTTAGCGTCACCACAGAGAATTAAAATATAAAAAACTAGTCGGCCGGCTGCGGCGTTGCCCGCGTGAAATTATGTAATGTATACAGTAACTCTGGATAAAATACGTGATGAAGGCATTTAACAGCCAGCGTACTCAATAACAGTGAGCTATAAATTGTCTTAGCTCAGTGTAAAGAGCGCGCGCAATATGCTCGTATGATGTCATAGTAATTCCCATCGCAAAGTCTTACACGGGACACGAACCATAACCCCACCCCTTCCACACCACAAACTTTATACAATACCTGTGTGAATGTTAATGGCATGCCGTGATAATTCTTTCGTACGTACAGGCTACAGTCCAAAGAAGTTTTATTTATGAGTAGGTTGGCAAAAAGAAACGACTGTTGAGTTATTTCTCCGTGATCATTCTCTTTTTTTTTTTGGGAGACTGTAACGTTTTACAGCTTTTCACCTACTTATTTTTCGAATTTCATAAAAACCTGAATTTGATTTGTAGATATTTACATAAGCTTCATTCTTATCAAAAAAATTCATCTCGATATCTCAACGGGTATAAGCGGTACAGATGATTATCTGAATTCACATTTTATTTTTTTAACATCTTTCAAGGACGAATTTCGAAAAATCATGGAATTACTTTTTCGATATTTACGTAAGAATTATTTTAAACCAAAAACCGTTTCAATATTTCCACTGGTTTAGGAGATAAGTGGGATTAGTATTAAAAACACGTTTTATTTTCTTAAGAGCTTTCAAGGACGAATTTCAAAAAATTGTAAAAATTCTTTTTAGATATTTACTTAAGCATCATTTTAAAAAAATCACCTCACCATCTGAAATGATTTAGGAGAAATCACGGAGTAATGAAAAACACATTATACGGCTTTTCACCCCCTTAATTTTCGAATTTCGCAAAATCGAAAAATTCGCCAATATGCATTTCTTTGGGCAATATTATGAAGTTAAAAAATTTATGATAGTATTCCCGGTTAATGAGATATCAAGGATTCTTTTAAAACACATTTCACCCCTTTTCACCCCCTTAATTATCGAATTTTTAAAATCCTTTCTTAGTGGGTGCCTACGGGGCAAGGGGAAGCTTCCCTCAAAATTTCATGGTTCTTGGTCCGGCGGTTTGGGCTGTGCGTTGATGAGTGAATGAGTGTGTCAGGACACTTCATTTTACATATTAATATAACACACATTCCAGCATATGTCCATTGAATTCTCACAACAATTTGGAAATGAACCCATAACTTTCAAACAGTTGGAAAGATTATCATCAAATACAGCTGAGAATCATCCACACGGAACTAGCTTTCCAATTTAAAAAGGAAGTAAATTATTAAAATCAGTCAATCCGTTTGGAAGCCACACAGCCGAAGACAGACACAGCCGTCAAACTTACAACATCTGATTTTTTGTCGGTGTCAAAACGAAAACATTTTTACGTTGTAACATGTACTTTATTATTTTTATCGTGTATCTCATTTTTCTTTCTTTTGCATTTATTCTTGTATTGGTTTTGATTGAAAGACTCTAATAACCTCAACATTAATTAAGTTAAAATGCGTTACATTTAATCAGATTAATTATTAGACCCCTAAGGTAGCCCACTCAGCTAGAGTAGATTAGCTATTTTAACCATGTTAGGACACACAACCACTGGTTTTCATTGTTTTTCTTTTAGAAATAACGCTACGTTTCCCCGTATTTTCTAAATTTTATTAATAATGTTTAGCAACAATAAATAAATAAAATAGGCAATTGTTGCTCTGTATACGAAAATAGGTAGTCTAGTAATTACCTTACAACCACAAGACCAAGACCTTGTTGTCCGCGCACAACTTTCTTATTACAATGAACTTTAAAAATGCCTAACCGTTCACTAGCATACTTACTAACGCCTATTCTACTGAATACGTTCAAAACTCAGCGGTAATTGTTAAAGACAGTATATTCTTTTTAATACAATCCTGTTAGTACACGATGTTTAGCCAGTTTGATTAAATCAAAAAGAGCGCATGTTGATGTGAAAAGCACAAGTATATGTGCTGGCTCGAGAAACGGTCGTTGTGGAACAAATGGGCCGGACCTTTTGTCCCAGGGTCGCCGCCTTCGTGTCTGGTCAAGCTGAATAACAATGATGCTGGTTTTTTGAGGGCTGGGAAAATTTTGTGAGGCGGGAAAAGGGGGGGGGGGGCAGGAGAACAGCGGAATGGACAGTTGAGGCCTCAGGGTACGGAAGTAGAATAAGTGACGACAATCCAGTGTTACGTGGTCGTTCTTAGAAGACTGCCACGTGGAAACGGCGAATGCCGAACGACAGTAGTACCAACATTACAACCAGAAATAATCTACTGAGCCACAAGGGAAAAGAAAATGTGTCGACTACAAAATATTTTGTTTGTATTCACCCTGAATATGGTTACTACAAAAATATTTTGCTGTTGCCACTAAAATATTATGCCCACCGAAAAATAGTTTGTGTTTATTATTACAAAATAATTTGGCAGGGAAGACGTCCTACTAAATGTTCTTTTTCAGTGCAATTCAGTAACGATATTTTAATTTTGTAGACTGACTATTGTTTGTAGGACGTTTCAAATTCACTTCGTAGCCGAACAGGTTAAGTTCAAGCCAAGCTAATTTTCAAACTCGTAAACTAGTGAAGTCGTTTTAGAATTAAGTTGGTACACAGCCAGCTTAGGCCCCATCTTGTGTCACTCTACTACTTGTAGCTTTGTGTGCACAGAATGTTGCAAAATTACATGCCCATATTTTGGTGGAGCGATCCTTACATTTAGAGGAATGACAAATGTTTATGAACATAGGTTCGAAAACGCACCGTTACTGTACTACAAGTCTCATGAGAGAGTGTAAGGCGCGCTGGCTGATTCATATTAACCGTGGAATACTACGTCGAACAATGCCTACCGTCCAATTAAATACGACTCTTTTGGTACGTAGTTGCTAATTAGAGCTGCAGTGACATTCAAATTAACCCGATCCAGCCCGCACGCTGTGTACCACACGTCGTGTATTGTGATCTGTATTTCAGACATGGTGCATTTTCAGGCCTATGTTCATGTAACAATTTATTTGTCCCTCTAGGTGAAAGTGTTGCTCCTCCAAATACAATTTTACACATCCTGTACAGCTGGATCTCTCCCTGGTAACCTGTAGTGATGGAGTACAAGTGATCACATAACTGAAGGAATTTGTGATGTGTAGTATACGTTTCGTTACGGCTTACAGATGAAAACATCTAAAAACCGAGGCACGGTAATTTTTAATTTTAACCCATCGTGACTTCACTGAGTACTAACTGTAATACGATGAATAATAAGACAACGAAAATGTTTTTGATAGGAGGGAACGGTAAGAATATGTTTTATGAACTGTTGTATTGCATAGCGCAGTGCGTTCCTATTACTCTGAAATCATCTAACCTTTATTAGATATTTCCATATTTGCGTTTTAGTTTGTATCCATTTTAATTTACGGACATGCTAAGTATTATTGAAATATACAATTTCTCTATTATTTACATAAATATCAAGCAAAGATATAAGGGGATATTCTGCCCAACCATGACCTCCTAAACGTAACTGTTTTTCCATAACTACTATGATGTTAGACACATGCTAGATGCTAGATAGTGATAAAAAGACATACATAAAACCGTTCTTGTGATGTTTGTAATTGTTTTCATAGTTGTAAAAACAGTCCTTATTACAAAAAACTTATTTATACTGTACGAAAAATCGTTACTTCAGCAATACTGATTCCACAAAATTTGGAAGTTTTTCAACTAGAACTGAACAAATTATTATCTTCCTTCATTACAATTATGACTCTCGTAAAAACAATTATTATTCTTAACACGAATGTTTTCCTACATTAACATAACTATGTTCCGTCACACTTTACACCACTGCATTTTCATCGTAATAAATTCATTCTATACAGAATTTTTTATGGTTTAACTAATATGTTATGAGCAAATTACACACTTTGATTTTACTAAAACAAGTGAGATGTGAGTCCGGCGCGACATCAAATTAAAAATATATAACGTATACTACCTTGTACTATACATGTGTGTGTATGTATGTATGTATGTATGTATATATATATATATATATATATATATATATATATATATATATATATATATATATATATATATATATATATATCAAACCAGTGGCGGATTTAGAATAATATTTGTGGAGGAGGATGTCTCTTACGCGATTTTATAACATTTATAAAATACCAGCCATCTCAAAAGAGTTGTTTACTGTTACAGAACATTACAAATAACATACATACAAGAAGGACACATTAAGTGTACTTGTAGTAAAAGTGATCTTCTCCACCACAGTTAATTAAATGTACGAGATTTTGTCGTAAGAGATTGTACTTCAGAAATACGTTACTCGAGAAAAGCGATTTGCTTAAAAAGTTGGTAAAACCTATTGTCTAAGGTTGCTGTTTTTTTTTTTTTTTTTTTTTTACGTTCGCAAGTTGTCTGCGAGAAAAGCACAGTTTTAAACTGATGCTTTTAGCGCATATCAGTATTGCATCTTATGTTGTTAAAGGACAAAAACCATCGCAATAATTTAGATTAATAACAAGTATTATTGTAAAGGCTGACGGATGGATAATTGTCACAGTGACTACTAGTAGACGTTAAAAATGGCTCAATCTACTGAGAATAGCCTATAGAAAGATTCGACACCGGTGATAGGTCGTGTGTTTTGGGATAGCTAAGAGTAGGGTGAGGCCTGGCTAACGAAGAGACGACGGAAGAACAGCGGAGCGGAGAATAAACCCGGAGCACTGCGAGAGAACCCCCACTCTACGACGACCCGGAGGTGAAGGTCCGGAGAGCTCGCGGGGGCCAATGACCGACCTCGGAGGACGCACGGTGCACGCTGTCTTAATTAGCGCGGAGGCCCTCGACGATCTGTAAGTGCCCTGCGCGCGCGTGCAGACCCGTCGTTGACGCGTAATTACGCCACGTCAGGGAGGGTAGGGTAGGGGAGGGTAGGCGATAAGGGTGGCAGGCCGCGAGCAGTCGCGTGTCGAAATAATTAGCCACTCGGGGAAGGACGGCACTCTAGATGCCGGGACCGTAGGAAGGGGGAGGTTGTCGCGGACCAGAGAGTGGTCGAGAACCCCTGCAGTAGGATCTCTCTCGCCTGCTTCCACCCCCAACCCCTTACAACCACGCCCCCGCAGGGTAATTGGCAGTCGCTGCCGCGCCGTGACCCGCAAACAATACCCTTCCTCCCCCCCTCCTTCGCACCAGAGATTGCACGACACAGCTTCCCAACGCGCCAGCTACCCGATGATCTGTAACAAGTAGGCCAGCCACTCATGGCAAGCATAGGCTCACGAGTCGCCGATGGGAATGAACGACGACACCCTACAAAGGCGAGAAACATAAATAAAACATATGAACAATTAACTAACTTTGTGGGAGAACAAGTACTTGCGCGTAACTTTCATTTCATTTTGAATACAAATACTATGCTTATTTTTCTGAAAACATTTAATTTGGAATGTGTTTTGACTTTTAAAAAAATGTGATTAAGATGGCAAGTTTTATAATTTATACCCATTGTTGTTAGGAAACCGCTAATAATGCTACTATCTTCTTGATCTATGATTTGACAATATTAAAATGGAAATGTTACAATACGGACTTAAGTAAAATCTTTACCTTTCATTATAAACATTGAATACACAATGTATTTATGAAATTATTAATATAATATAAAATTTAAGATAATTATTACTCTCCATACAATAAACACAAACTCCTCGAGCCAATTTAGAAAAATAATACGCAACTAATAGGAAGGGAAAATATTTTGGTCAGCCCTTAACACCTAAGTCTCTAGCACTGGTGAGGGGTGGCATAAGGTGCGTACGGAGTAGCACCGAAACGGAAGATCCCCGAGAAGACACGCCGACCAGCGACATTGTCCGGCACGATTCCCACATGCGAAAATTCGTGGAACGACCCCGCATGGAATAGAGCCTGGATCGCCTTAGTGGGGGGCGAGTGCTCTAGTTACCGCGCCCACCGCGGATTCGTCTACTAATAGTAAAATATAATGTTTATATTATGATACGTATTCTGTAATTCGTCCCATCTGTAATTCA
The DNA here is from genome assembly GCA_003012365.1 of Medauroidea extradentata. Classification (NCBI taxonomy): domain Eukaryota; kingdom Metazoa; phylum Arthropoda; class Insecta; order Phasmatodea; family Phasmatidae; genus Medauroidea; species Medauroidea extradentata. The sequence goes on from PNEQ01056685.1 coordinate 140,399, forward strand.
TTACGAGAAAATTTTCAAATAGAAGTGTTGACACTATAACATGAAATGCGTCGCAGTGTGTTCGTAAACACAATTTTTTTCAAAACTAATCCACGTGTGAAAATTGTGCCAACACACGTGAAAGAAACACACACTTCGGACAAGAACGGACTGTAATTGATAAGACACCATGTACTTTAAAAAAAACACTGTTTGTAACCCCTCCAACATAGCAAGAGACTCCCTTTTCAGACTGCCATAGTTCAGGATGCACTAACCGGTAGTATGCGAAACTCTGATAGGAACGTGCACTGAACTTTTCTACTGAATTCACACCAATACAATTATATAGCCACCGCTTTTAGTATAAATTGATCAGCGAGAACCTTGCACGCTCGGCTCGTAGTGGTGATGTGCCATTCGTTGCGTGCTCCATGTCGCCCTTATAGCCCAGTCACTCCTGAGCCCCTGACGCTCAGGTAAGCGGCACACTAAAGGTAGTTCAGCTGTAGATAAATGTAATGTTGACAGTAAACACGATGTAAGCTACGTCGTCTTTACGTCTCGTCGATAGCGAGGTCATTAGAGACGGTGACACAACTTGGTACAAATACAGGAGCTGGGAGAGAAGTCGGCCACGGCATTTGTTAAGGAACCATTCCGGCATTCGCATGGAGAATTTTCGGGAAATCATGGAAAACCGAAATCAGGATGGTCGGAGCCGGGGATCGAACCAGGGTCCTCCAAATGCGTGTCAAACACGTTACCGTTGCCCCACCTCGCTCGGTGAGTAAACACGAGGGCAAGGCATAACACATTGCGAGACAAACTTCTGTACTGGGAGTACGTGCGGATACTTAAGTCTCCAACATGTGAAAAATCGGGACTGATTTTACCGCGAATCGAATCAGGATATCCGAGATGGGATGCGAGTCTTCTACCACCATATACCTGCAGTAAAGCCAACTTAAAAGCCAACTTTCTATAAAATACATTAATTCTTTTACAATTAAATTAGAACTTTAACAATTCAAGAAAAAATATATACACACCAAAGATGTTTGTGTTGTAACTTTCTTGTGCGCTAAGCAAGATTTCGTTGCTGCAAGCTAAACTGTCTAAAAATTGTTTTGGTGTGCTTTAGAGGGACGTTTTTATGTGAAAGTTAGTCAACATATACTATTATATTTATTTTATTTATTTAACTAAATGTAGTTCAACCATAGACCGGTCTTTAACTAATACATATCACATGACATCAAATTAATTTACATTTGCACTGAAAAAACAATAAGAAGAAAGGAAACAATATTTGCGTTAAATTAATAACCTTTAAATAATTTACTTATACAAACTTTTAACTATTAACATTAGAACAATTGCATTGAATTCTTAACTATTTTAAACACAGTGTGGTATTTTATCCCATTCCGCAGTACCAAGAGTTGATTACCTCGAACTTATTACTACTTAATATTACAAACGTTTTAACTATGTGCACGTTGATATGTTTGCCACAAAATTAATTTTGTCGCGGCAAAGACTATATTTAGTTTCAAAATCAACCATTTAAAAGTAGATTTGCCGCAAATAAAACTTTGGTAAAAAAACAATTGATAGCAACATAAACTTGCCTTGCTTAGTAATATTTAGTGGTAATTTTCACGAAGAAAAGTAGTTGCTATGTTCTTAACATAAGCTTTTTGTTTAAATAAAACTTGATTATGTTACATAGAAAATATAAATTTTCTGGTATGACAAGGATTTATTTTTTCAATATTTATGTTTCCTGTAAAGCAAGATTTCTTTACCGCAAATATTTTTTGCTGTGAAAAGTTACCAGTTATTCAGTGTATGTAGTCGGGCAGCCTACGGCGAACACCTCTGTTCTCTACACTTGTAGTTTTCAAATACGAACGCATCAGATTGCTATTTCTTATAATTCAAGGGGGGGAATGTTGCTGCAGGGGACGTGAAGTCGTGTCCATGTGTACAGCTGTATTCTCGCTGCTAGAATATCAACGACACTTTTGTTCTAGCAGCAGCAAATAAAAAAATTAAGTAGTTAGTAGACAGATGTCAAGGTGGCCATCTGGGTGAACGTTTTTTTGCACGTTCGAGGTC
>PNEQ01056685.1:142601-157848 GCA_003012365.1 Medauroidea extradentata
ATATATATATATATATATATATATATATATATATATATATATATATATATATATATATATATATATATATATATATATATAGCGAGAGAGAGAGAGAGAGATAGAGAAAGGAGAGAGAGTTTTATACACGTCAAGTTAACCAATTTTATTCACTGTGATTTTCTTTACAGGCTGGCACGTCTGCTGGTTTTAGTGGCGTACGTAAAACCGTAAAATGCAAATTTTGACGTTAATAAGCTATTACGTAAAAAAACTATGACAGATAAAGAAATTTCGTAAGAGTAAGCGTTAGTCACAATTTCTGTCTGAAATAAGAAAACAAATTCTGGTAAAAATATAAAACTAAAACTATGACGATGAAAATTGATGTAGACCGTGCCCTTAAGGATGTTCGAGTGAGATAAATATCATAATTTTATTATTATATGAAATAGTGTTAGTTTTGTGGACGCTAGTTGTGGGTAAAGTTTCCTCTTACAAAACAATTTTAGCTTTCATAGTTTTCTCATAACGATACGTCAAAGTCAAAATTGGCATGTTCTGCTGGTATGCAAATAGTGAAAACCAATTGACTTACGTAAGCGAAATAATTCACAGTCAAATAACATGCCACGGGCTACGTAATGTAACATTTTTTTAAAAACCCTGTGAAGCATTATTGAATTTAAAAAAATTGCTTAGTTTTCAACTTTTTTCCTGTACTTTTACGATTTTTTAAAAAACTCAAAATATGACGTTATGGTATTATACTAAATACTTTACTACATAGCTCATGAGATGTTTATTTAAGTAGGTTAGTTGGTTTTCACTGTTTGCATTGCAGCAGAACAAGCAAATTTTAACTTTGTCGCCTGTTATGAGAAAACTATGGAACTTAAAATTGTTTCGCAAGAAGAAACTGTACTCACAATTATCGTCTACAAAACTAAAAATAATCCATAAAGATATAAAATTTATGACTTAATCGCAATTGAACACCCGCAAGTCACTGATCTGGAGTGCAGTTTTCTCAACATCTAGCCGCTATGAAACATTCAGATGTGACAATATAATTGTATGACGAAATATTACAGATGAACGTGTAATGCACACAGTTATGCGTTTTTTAATATTTTGCACGAAGTTTCTCATACCTAGCGAGGTGGAGTGCACCAAGCGAGGTGTAGCAGTGGTAAAACATTTGCCCCGCATACGGGAGGTCCCGGGTTCGATCCCCAGCTACGGCCATTCTGATTTAGATTTTCCAGGGTTTCTAGAAATCACTATACAGTAGGCGATCGCTGGGATGGTTCCTCAAACATGACCTGGTCAACTCTTACCCCCCCCTCCTTCCCGTGTATTCCTGCCAAGGCCTGTGTAGTTCGATGGCACGTAAAAAAATTAAACAATAAATTAATGTGCCGCAGAGAAACTTTATTTTCGCCATTTAGGCAGAATAAAAAATAATTAAAAATTTACTGGGGTGGGTATATACCACGGTCGTAGAAGAACAGGTCTGGACACTCGCCTATCTACCAATGTACTTTGCTTGACCCCTTGTTGTTTAGCTGTAGTTCGTCAAGTTACCGAGAATGTCGTACTTTTTGGCGCTGTAATCCGGGCGGTCGAACTCAAAACTCCGCCCACTTTCGTCCAATATTAAATTTATAAAGTAAGTAAAGATTGCTGGAGCCTTTTCTTAAATTTGTAAGCGAAGGAAGTATTTCATAAATTGATAAAAACACGTTTTAATAAATTGTTTATCTTAGTGGGAAGGTAGTGGGCGGTGTTGCGAATCCGACCGTCCTAACTGCAGCGCCAGCAAAACACAATATTCTCGGTAACTTGGTGAACTACAGCCAAACAACAAGGGGGTCAAGTTTCCAGGCGAGTGTCCAGACCTGTTCTTCTACGGACATGGTATACATACTAGTGCTTCGTTTTTTGGATGCTACTTCTAAGCAAGTTAACCTGAAGCTTTGTTCATTGCTCGGCTGCCAGGGCAGATGTCCACCTTAACAATCTCCTTGTCTCCTGCTGACAAGGTAACTTAATAAAATTTAACGTCCAATCTTTTTCATGTCACGAATAAGAGTTAGGGTTTAACATTCTTGTTCAGATGATTTCGTTAACAGAATCTTGTCAGTATGGGTGAATGACGAAATATTATCGTCATACGCCATATGTAACATGCATTTCAATGGAATATGTCTACAACATTTTGCTGAATGGTTCACTTTCAGGTTATTCCGGTACGTAACTTCCACCTCGCTTGGGTCTTAATGATCAAGTGATAATAACCAAACACATAACGAAAACATTAAAGTTTATGCATGCAACGAAAAATCGAAACAGATGACTACGTAACCAATTTAAAACAATATATCCGAACAGTTAGGTTGTGCAAATAGATTCCTAAAAATTCTCAATCACAGTAGATTACGAGCATATGTAATTTCCAAATATGTATGAGGTTAGTCATGTCATACCTTACTTCATACATGATAACCGCCCCTTAAAATATTTACACGCCATCCGTTCAAAATGATAATATAAATCTTGCATTCAGTGTACGAACAGTTTTTAACATTAATATACCAAATATAATGGAAATAAATTAACAATATTGTTTAATTCAGTCTTAAAGCATAGCTCTTCGTATGGCTTTGTTTTCCAAACCGGCGGATAAAAATAAAATTAAGTAGTTCGGTTTTAACACCCACGTGATGTTATATACAATTTGAGAAGTAATTCAATCAATAAAATATAGAAATGAAAATGTGAGTGCCATTCTTTCCTTAAGATAACTATAGGCCTAATTAGCAAATAAATACTGTAAATAAATAAATAAAAGTCTTTTGTTTACAAAAATAAGAAAGCATATAAAATTAAACACCCATTCAGAGACTAATGTAATTGTGTATTGAGGTTCTTCACATCTAAAAATGCGGTTGGTATCATGCAACTTCTTTAAGAAATCGGAAGCTACCATGCTATTATTTGTATTTAATTTTTTTTTAACACGAAACTGTGGGAGATTTTTTGAAATTACTTGAAAGGCAGAATGTCTAAATAAACCAAAACATCGTTGCTTCTTGAAGATTCTCAAATTAACCGTTATCGAGAAATCATTGCATGATGTTATGAAACTAAAGCGGCTGACATTTAAGCCCTGACCAACACACAAACCCATAATTAAAAATAAGTGTTCGGTATATAAATAAACGCTGAAAACTCCAACTGAAATCTACTCGTTTTTAGAAGTCATAAGGAATAACTACCAAACCACAAACCTTTATAATGATATTTGTTAACTTCATGAGAAAACACATGCCCAAAATGATGTATTTGTCAAGCGTGTTCTTTTGTGTTGCTGTTGTTCAGAAACCGTCACTAGAAAATTTTTTTGCTCAGAATGTTGGCACAAAGCATTGTCTAGAATTGTTTGTTTTTTGATCATTGCAAATTGGCTTCGAGAAACTGACAATTTTAAACCGACGCAATGTCCGAAATTGATGTCATATAGTTCAGGAGAGCATAATGTGAAAAAATTTGTCAGGAAAATTTACACTCACTTCTGTGTATAACTAGAATACCAATTTTTGTTTATTTCAGACAATAATTTACGCTATATCGTCACAATTTGAAAATGTATGCATTTGAAAATCATTCTTATTCGTGGTATAATATTGTACATACAAAAATTGTTCTATTTTATGGCATATATCCAATGTTTCGTACTTTTTTTTTCAACATAGCAAAACGAAAACGTTATAGTTAATTCATTAAATTTTTCCACCTCAGATATTTGTAAAACAAAAGGATTAATTAAAATTAATATTGTTATTTTTTACATTTTTTTTTTTGTTACGAAACATAACGGACACAAACAGACACACGTTCACATACAGAACACAGTAAGGCGATATCATAAGCCCGTGTTTTATATTTAAAAAATTTAAAAAATTGCCTTTGAAAGTGTACATCAAAGCATTGGTCTGATAATTGTCGGGTATGTGCCAGACCAGAAATGTGAACCTGACAACTAATACTCGTTACAGCTGTGTTACTCATACCTACTGTTAGATGAAAATACTGTATAGCGAAAGATTTCTATCACATAATGTGAACAACGAGTGCAGCAAATAATTACTTTGTAACAGACGTTTCTGAAATTACTTCAATACAGACTGGATTTAATAAGTAATTAAAGTAGACGAGAAAGATAATTGAAAATTAAGTTTTTAATAAACTAAAGAAAAAGGAGAATATTAATTACTGCTGTAAAAGTTAAAAACGATATGCAGAAACACACGAGAATGAGTTGAAATCGCGAGGTTTCCTAGATATATTGGTTTCAAGCTGGTTATTTTTGTAACTTATTATCAACATTAAATTTTTACATTCAGAGCCTATCTGAAAAATTAAATTTCTAATATATTTTTTTAAAATTTAAGTGTTTTCACTGTCACACATAATTCTTTATGTGAGATTAAAATCAATACATAATTAATTCTCACATATCACAAATGTAATCCTCAATAGAACAAATATGACACTGTCACACATAATTCTTTATGTGAGATTAAAATCAATACACAATTAATTCTCACAGATCACAAATGTAATCATCAATAGAACAAATATGACATACAATAACTTTCATGAAATTCTATATGCTTTATTCGACTTTATTTACAAATAATAGAAATAAAAGTTACATTGTGGACAAATTTAACAGTAAATAAGATTTTGAGGTAACTACAACCTTAAGGTTGTCACCTAGGTGAAAGTATTTTGCACGTGCGAGGCCTATAGATGCGCGGAGCTCTAAGGGCGACACAGTATACGCAACACACAATTCCCTAGCATCTAGGCGCAAGTCATTGAACTAGCTGCAGTTTCTCGCCGACAGCTCGCTGCTGAGAGAAATTCAGCGTAATAAACGCCAAGGATGAGCAAGGAAAGGGATTGACATGTTAAAAAATAGTCGGCGGCACTCACGGTATTTTAAATGATATCGTTTTCTGACAGAAACCATTTCGTGCGTCGAGAAGAGGATAATATTGCTACAGGAATAAAAATGTAGGAAAATATATTTCAGTGTATTTTAAAGGAACATCCTAAAAATCCTATAGCAACGTGGGTTTCACCGAGATCAACAAAATAAGTCAGAGATGGCATATATGTACGTTCTGAAGGTACTGAGACAAACAAAATACAGTGCAACATGTATGTCTCTAATTCGTTCTCACATCGGCGTTCTGGAGGAGCCCATGACACTTAATATGCTGAATTTTTCTAAATGTCTTTCTGATTAAAATTCCTGCATTATTTATTCAAAAATATTTCAACAGGTACTTAGATAACATAACCTTTCATTACGTACATTATATAATTCGAACATTTAAGCGTAATTACGTAATTAATCGGATAATTTAAAAAAAAATACATAGTAATCATTTCTCGCTCTGTAATAAATACAAACTAACTTTATTAGCTATTTAAGCCAATACCTAATCGTACAATATAACGCTTCTATAAAGAGGCTGACTGGCAATTCCTCATACAATTCATTATGAGCAATATAGAATATTAGGCGACACAGCCTCGCTAACACTGTAGTCATGAGAGATGAAATAACTGCTTGGGCAGAGAGGAATCACGGGAGCAATAACCTATACAGTAGTTATAAGTGGGCCCGTGTTTCTCAGCTTTCAAACAAATTACAATTTTATTTTAAAGCGTAGACGAGGCTGTAAAGTATAATTGCTCTGTAACTTTGTTGCGAATTGGTTTTAGTAGTAGCGACATTTTTCGAGACTAACGGTACAAAGATTCTGGCAAATTTATCAATTAAAAGTAATTATCGCTAACTTACTAATAAGCTACCATCATACCGTATTTGGTCCCGACAAATGAGTTAAGATAAGGTAAGGGCTTTAAGTTTCGTCGACAGCGAGGTCATTGGTGACGGCGACGTAACACAACTTGGTACAATGACAGGAGCTGGGAGAGGGAACCATCCCAGCATTCGCCTGGAGAGATTTCAGTGAACCGTGGAAAACCGAAATCAGGACGGCCGGAGCCGGAACCGAAGCCGGGTCTTCCTAAATGTGACTCCAACGTGTTACCGTTACGCCACCTCGTTCGGTCGACAAAATCACAGTACGTAGTTAAAACTTGTTAAAACAAATTTACAGAGTGAGTTAACGGTATCTGCTCTCGTTTATGAATTGAGAAGGGAACTACCGCCAAAAATGTATAATAGGCTCCAGGCCTTAAAGAAACATACCAGTATTCGCGCAGAGTGATTTCGGAAAATTCACACTCGACTGAAATCAGGAGGTCCGGACCGGGAATCGAAGCCAGGTACTCACGAACACGAGTTCATATTATATCCGCTGCGCTAGATATCCGTGCCGAGTGATGTGCAGTGTAGGTTGGCTTGACCGGGTGAACTGGGCGCATCTGTGGACGTTTGAGGCGAAGCTACACTTCACCTGTCACAAGCTCCAGGTTAGCAGTGCGCTACGCAATTATTCAAGAAGAGGATCCAAGCAGAGATCTGGTTATTGCGTTTCCCTAGCAACCAAGGTGTTCAAAGCCACTCCTAGTGCCGTGTGTAAGCGAGTGCCTGACCTAGGAGGGTAGTGCATGTCGTGCGTCGCTACCGTTCATCCTACAAACATGAGGCACCGTGTTTCGAACTAAGGCCATGTATTAAATAACTCATAATGTGCTCTCTCGCGACTACGTCATGTTGACGTCAGAGAGAGTAGTGTCTGGTAGTCTGAATTTGTTGACGAGAGTGCGAAAGTTCGGGAGTACAGAAACTGTTCACTTAATGCACTCTCTCGTTCTCTCTGGCGCACACCATCATGATTACAACTAAGGTTTGAGGTTATTGAAGAAATGTGTGTCACTTTTGCAATTATTTAAATATTTATGTATAAATAATTATTTCCAATGAACAGTTAATTATGGCGAGAAGTTGTGTAAACATTTTTGCCCTAATAGCTATACGTTTAAATACACAAAATACAAAATGTCGGCATAACCTATAAACAGTATTCCCTGCTTAAAATACGACGAGTGGAAGTTTAAATTTATTATTTGAATTGCCTACAGTTATATTTGATGTGTTTATAACATATGTTAATAAAATTTACGCACTTGTTACCTTTACGTCGTTTGTTTACAAACTCGAGAGTGCATCGTCCCAATTGGGCTCTCTCTCTTTCTTTCTTTCTCTCTCTCTCTCTCTCGCTCTCGTGGTAATGCGAAAGAGTACTCTCTCCAAAGAGTACTCTTTACATCGGAACACGGCCTAGGTATGCGCCGCACACGAGACCTATCATTACAGGTGACACGAGCAAATTATTCAAACCAGTGTAGCATCCACTCGCCTTGCATTATTTGAGGACGGTTAAAGTATTACGATTAAGCTGTTTACAGACGAATCACAAAGTGGCAGTGCACCAGAGTTATCATTGGCCCATTCAAACGGGGTAGCACCAATAACAAAAGGAAAACGTCGGCCATTAGCATTCTACATTGTAGCCTACCAAACAGTCATATTTCTAGCGACAAACCAGCATCACTAACATAAATATTGATTTATTGCGGGAAAATACGATTATTTGCTAAGCTTCAACGTACGTTCAGCATGTCAGTGCCTATGTTTAGGCTTCTGTCTACCGTCTGTACGTGAAACTGTTAATTTATTTGCCAGGACCAACTATAATTCTGCTAATGTAAACTATGACACTTCTGATTTGTCCATAGGAAACAGTGACGTGTCTGACAATTAGCATCAACTAATCACCTATGTTTTTCAAGAAACTACAGCGTATTCAAGAGAATGTTGGAATTAGAAATTTTTGCGATAAATTACCATACCTAATGAATAGGAAAACTTAAAATTCGCGTGTTCAATGCTTTGCATGTTAGAATTCACTCACCTATGCATACTCAAGCCCCGTCCATTCCTTCATTGTCGTCTGTTTCCGTGAGTAGCAGCTAGTGAACAAATGGCCGGGACTTGGATACACACATGACAGTGGATTCTAACATGCAGGTCACTGAACTCGCAGAAATATTCCCCGGCTAATAATAAATGGAATATACACAAGGCCACTGCCCAGTGCGAAACAGTTTTATCCGCGCAATTCAGGTGTCAGTATAACTTAGTACCTGGGTGTCATAAACTCAGACGTAACAGTTATAGTTGATTCGCTTGATCAGCCAAGTTAGCTCAGAGAGTCGGCAACTTTTTGTGAAACATTTCAAAGACGATACGCCAGTCGCAAGTTCACTTTGGACTTAAATTTGAAAGGGATGGTACCATGTTTTGACATAATTAGCTAGCGTAACGCCATTAAGAGTTTTTGGTTCACAAAAAATTTATTTAAATAACTTTATTTTATTTGTTGGATATGTGTTTTTTTAGTAGACATACATTGTGAATATTTTTCACTATAACGAACATCTCTTTTTAGCTTTCATAGATTTTTGGAATGGCCCGCCAAAGTCAAAATTTGCATAAAATGGTTTTACGCATGAAAGGAAAACAAACTGACTTACCGAAACGAAAAAATTCACACTTGATAACAGTGTCACGAGAAGCGCCAAGATAGGGCATGTGTATGAAGACCGCGTTGGATTTTTTTGTATTTCTTTACGAAAGTATTCAATTTAAAATAAGATATTGCGATTTTTTAAATTTGATTTAATAAAAATTAATTAATGGATATATTATACATATCCCGTTTTTATAACTACGTATAATTAACAAGTTACCATTTTTGTAGTGCCATAAAATCCACACATTATTCCCAAAAACACGGAAAAAGATTCTGCCAACTGTATAATCTAAGCATATTTTATAATCTCGGCAACTGGCAACACATCTACTCCTGCGACATGTTTGCAAATAAAATATAGCGTACATATTGCATTAAAAACCGCTTGAACATAACTAACAGAATTGTTACAAATACATTTGATGATATTGAGTATTTTTAGTTAAATTTTGCTAACAATATCGAGAATAGCAATTTATTAATTACAGTAATTTGCGCAATGACAGTATGAGAAACGTTATGATGCCTTGGACCGTATATCTCCAGGTAAACAAGGCGAAATAATAATACCTGGCACTAATCGTACGATATGTTCGCTCTCGTTACGTATTACACGAATGTAAGATAATATTACCGCAACTAGGCGACCTCCGTAGCGTAGTCGGTTAGGCGCTGGTCCGTGGTACGAGAGGTTCTGGGTTAGAGTCCTGGCTCGAGGCACGGTAGTTGTGTTTTCCCTACACCTCACTTCATCCTCATCGGCTCTAGAGACCTCGTTGTTAAAGGGCCGTACACCCTCTCTCATCATTTACTGTAGGTACTTTATGACTAGCGACAGGAAAATTTCGCGAATTAAATGACCCGCATGTTAGTATCAAGTATCGTATACACACTCAAGCCCTGGTCATTTGTCCACTAGCTTCTACTCAACGGAACAGCTGACGATGAACGAATAAATGGGGTTTGAGTATTCATAGGACAATGAATTCTAGCACGCGGGTCATTGAATCCGTGCAATTTTCCTGCCCGTACTTATAACTATTATTATTTTATCTGAGCTCAACACTAGGGAATGAACACATATAGTGAGGCACGATTATTTCGCTTATTTATTCTAGGTCAGGTTGAACGTCAATGATGTATACTTCACTCCTCCTTTTGTGATCAGGCGAGAGTGGTTTTAACACACGTTTGACAACTGCAAGCCAGTTATAAATGAGGAAACAAGTCGTGGGGATATCACGTGCTACACGTTTGTACTGATAGAAGCCAATGGATATTCGGCTTCAGCCGGTACACGTATAGAACTGAGAAGTCTAGGCTGTTGCCAGATGAATACGCGAAATATTCGTGCATCCGTGCATCTACCTATGAGACATGAATCGACCACGCAGACTATTAAATCATAACGAGATGCTGTGAGGCGGAGAAAAATTGTAATCTGAGGGGGGGGGGATGAAAACGGGACTCATACACAAGCTTTTATTGGTCGGAGTCACTTCTTCAACAAACGAAGCGTTAAATGCAGCTTACCAATCATTGTGATAGCCCATAGACTCACTAAGCGGATGACACCTCTGGTAAATAATAACACACAATTCTCTGATGTCAGGCGAAAGTGTTAAGTAGATTACTACTCGGGTACACGTTATGATGAACAGTACTCGAAAAGTAGATAAAACATTATCCCGTTAAACTCTTGTGTTTGCATAACGAATACAGCACCATCTGTCATATATGACTGCACTTGTGACTGGCACAACACCGTTCATTTACCGCACTCTGGGATACGTTCCACAATAAACCGGGCTTAATTTTATACTATTATGAACATTCGTTTCAAGCACTTAATTTGTTTAAGTCTAATTTGGTGAAGAAATAGACAACTGAAAAAAATTACCACGATTCACCTCTTTAAATGTAGCCTATGATAAATATCAGGAATCACTACTCATCGCGTTACGGCCAAACTATTGATTTTAGAGGTAGTTTACTTATGAAAAATGTTTCTAGAGACTTTATAAGTAGTCGTACGCAAAGAAAATTGTAGTTTACTAACTTCTAAAATTTCTGTTTTAGTTAATGTTTTAGTTAATGTTTATTTAAGTTAGTTTAGGTTAGTTTTGGTTAGGCAAAGCGTTTTGTTATTAAGTTATCAATTTTTGTTAGGTAAGGTACTGTTAGGTTAGGTAACCTAACATTACCTAACTCAACAGCTTAGCCGTAACACGGTGAGTAGTGATTCTTGATATTTACCAAATGTAAGTCATTTCTCCGTCAAACGACATTATAATCTAACTCCGTAATCTGACAAATCTACCATGCAGGATTCTATGTAATAAGTTGTCACTTGTGTTGTCTTACGCGATGCAAAATAGAAAATATGAGCATTAATTTTTTTGTCTGAAAAATAAGACTAAGGGCTCGTTTCTCCAACCTCTGTAAAGCATTTAACATTTGTTAAAGAGGTTTAACAGAAGGTTTAACGTGTCAAATCTTCTGTTCACCCTCTTTAAAAAATTTCAAATTCTAACCAGAGGTTGATGAAACGGAGCCAAAAGCAAAGAAAATGCATAGTTGCTTAAAATCTGTATAGTTTACAATATTACAATCAATACCATGGTCCCCCACTTCTAGTGTTTTAGCAAAAACAATTAAGCCTAAAAGAGAGCTGATATCTTTAAACTGTGTCATTGCTTCGAGGTAAATATATTTTACTATGTTGACTAAGTTTTCCAATGCAAAAGCACTTATTTTGGAAATTTTCATTAATTATCTAACCAGACGAAACATAATGAATTTTGTCTATAATACATTACACTACATAGTATATAGTATTTCCAACAAACCGGTAATACGATTTTATCAGTATCTGATATTTTGCTCACAAAAATCGTCACAAAGCGGAGAAAAAGACATACAATTCTTTTAATAGCTTTGCACGTGCATATAAAGTTATAGGCTACATTATTTGAGTGCCAGAGATGCAAAAAATATTAAACCAATATAATTAAGATTACTCTACGACCATTTAAAATAAATAAATAGTATAACTAGTAGATATAGAAAATTACATAAAGTGTCGCAATCAGTAAACTATGTAACTTTTCTTAACTAGGACAGAAAATATTATTTTAAAAACACACTTCGAATTACTTTCTTTGCGTGTGTGTGTGTGTGCGTGCGTTATATATATATATATATATATATATATATATCACATAACAGTAGATTAAGTTATAAGTAAATCTGTCAAACAGTTTGATTCGAAAATTACTATTTCTATTCATAATCGATTTCACGGAGACAAAGATCAATGCTCAATACAGTTGATTGCTTCTTAGATTACTTCCAGAAAGTCATCGCCAGTAAATATGTGGTTATGTTTGTCGAAATAAATATTTTCCTGGTGCACGCTTATTGAATATTTTGTTTATTAAATTTTCAGTAATGGTAATGTGCATACTGAATTAATGGAATACAAAAATATCACTTAATGGCGTCGCCTACTTGCTCTATACTCTCACACGTGACGGAGCTATAAAAACGACCCTGTAATGCGTATTAAATGCCGCATCATTACAACAAGCCCAACACTGAACAATCGTGCAAGACCCCAGCCGGTCAGTTTTGATTGTGAGACAAAAGCGGTGGCCATGTAATTTCATTTGTGGAAGGTCTGTAGCAAAGTTCAGTGGTTTCTATCTAATTTTCGCACACATCCGGTTAGTATATTTTGAAGTATGGCAATCTGCAAAGGCGGTTTTTAGCTATGGAGGACTTGGGAACAGAGTTTTAATTGGCATAGTTTCTTTTAACAATGACATTCCGTACTTGCCCGAAGTGGATTTTCTTTTCATACATTGTCACAATGGGTGGATGTGGATTGTTTCATAAAACGTATTTACGAACACACTGCAAAGCATTTGAAGCCTGTGGTAGGTGACACCATTAAATTGATCAAATAAATAAAATTTCAAGACTGTTTACAAACACGGTTCTGAAATATTTACTACAGCTTTGCTGTTTGAATTTGCCCCGTGGACAGTCAATTTGTATTCAACACATTTAACTATCAAAATCCAAAGAATGGAAATGTTTTTCACTTAACTTGAATTATTTTTAACATGAAATACTAAGCTTCGTGTTCCTTTTCATACAATGACTTCTTGTGCAAGAGTCCATACGTGTTACCACTTACACATATATTTTATCTTAAAGAAATATACCATTTGTAAAACAATGCTCAAACATTAACAGAAAAATCCAGTTAAAATTGATGGTCGCAAGTTGATAACGTTCACTAACGATTCTGTTAGCTTCGTGTTTCATAGCTTTTTAATGCATGTTTATTCTTAGCGTGATCTATGGGACATCGTTTTTTGTCTTCAGTTGTATTTTTTTAGGTTAAGAGAAATAAATAATTTTACTTCATACTGATAAATTGTGAGGACTTTACATTATATTCATTTGCCAAATGACTGCAAATGTGGCACGAAAGGTTTACGGATGTTAAAATTATTTTCAAATGAAAACGCAAGTTTTTTGAAATTCTGTTATAGAGGCCTACAAATTAAAAAAAAAATGACAGTTTTCTGTTTTGTAGATTTTGTGGTTTCAGGCCATTATTTTTCTAAAAATAAATCAATAAATAAAATATAATTTTTTTTTACATTTTGCTCGAAAGTGAAGCAGACCACCGCGTAGTGCTATATAAATATAAATAAACGCCCGCTGATAAAATATCTACTCCGCAAAAAAAATCTCATCGCATTTTGATGAGTAGTTTAGATTTTATTGACTCTTGAGTATTCGAGTCGTTCGCTTGACGTCGTACCTTTCCGAACGAGCGGCTAGAGTATTCCGACTGCGAGGATGAGCTCCTATTGACGTGAGATACTGATGTGGAGAATTACCTATACAAGATGTTAGGAAATAGAATGTCAGTCTTTTCTGAGAGCACTGCTCACATATAACAAACACTATTATATGAACATAGGCCCGGACAAACGCACGGTTACTCACAGTGCATAGCGCGCTGACTTTATCGCGTTACTGCACAAATCTGCAACGGAAAATGACTACCGTCCAATTAAATACGACTCGTCTGGTATGTCGTAATTTCATTCCATAGTAACACGATAGCTCGCATGCTGTGCACTATACATCACGTACTGTGAACTTTATAGCAGAAGTGATGCATTTTTGGATATTTATGTTCCTGTGGATGTGATGATTATTCTTCCAAAACATTAGCATGCAATTGAGCAACACCCTGCACATGAGGTTAAACTTAATGAATATAAATATCGTACATTGGGGTGAGGGTCATTCTACTACAGGTTGCGAAGTTCAGGGTTGATAGTTTGGCAATTGACTGTTTACGCCGTTAGTGGCAATGACGCCCATTAGGAGTGAAAATTAGTTTCTTGTTTAAAAATTAATCGAACAGTCATTGTCTGATTATGAAGGTTTCTTTTTGTTGGAAATAAAATAAAAATATCCTTATTTTAAAAATAATAAAAATCAAGTGATTGTTCTCTCTGCTTAGCTTAGTCAAGGTTAATTTTATTATACTCTCTCATTTCATTAAGCCAAACCGTGTACAACAATTTTAACTTGTTTAACTCCTTTAACAAATTTTGAATTTACCTTTGCCTAGTCGCAAGGGGCTTTGGCCCAAGAGAGACACACTTTTACGTTATTTTTATTTCCTATACGTGTCATACAGAAATCTATTTTTTAGAATTAATCTCAATAAAATTTGTTCATTCAGGGTTACAATTAGTGAGAAAATAATATTTGTCTGAAGTGTCCTTGTGACCTTACGTGTACAGTACTACCTCCAATTACAGTATATGACCTTTGACTAATAATATTAAAAAACGAATGTAACGTAATTTGGGAAACGAGTTTCGCTCTAAAGGCAGTTTTTAATCATGTTATTATGTTTTCATAAGTAAATGTGTAAATTTTGAACGATTAACAGCGAAATAAAGAAATATTGGTTTAATGTGTTTATCTGTAGTTAATTATGATGAGTTTGCAAATGCATTAGGAAATTAAACTAACAATGTAATTTATTTCAATAAAGTGCATCATCACAATTCGGAACTTGTGAAAATACTTGTAACAGTATCCTTCCAATGGTTGTAACGTTTGCGTTAAATTTGCTATGTAAGAATTTTTATATTTGTGGGAAGATGGTCGACAGGTTTTCAATAGCATTGGTAGATTATTAATGCCCTGCTACGAATACCAAAATTTAAAAAAGTAAATACCGTATAAACAACGGCAAAATATTTACACATTAATACTGAGAACTGTGCACAGAATGCAATAATTCTTGTCCGTAAAATAGACAAGAAATATTACATCGTAACAGTAACATCAAGCCTTTGAAAATATTGTTCGTATAATAACTGTGCACATATTATTTTAAGTCGTTGTGCAACATATTTCATTATATATATATATATATATATATATATATATATATATATATATATATATATATATATATATATATATATATAATTTACACATAATAAGGTTTACACTACAACGTATCAAACAAGTTTTTGGAATCGCATTATTTTGTTCGCTTAAGTTTACTTTAATTTTACGACCAAATTAAAAAAAAAAACATAGAAATGCATTTAACTTTGATTTGAAATGTGTCA
>PNEQ01056686.1:0-27252 GCA_003012365.1 Medauroidea extradentata
GAAGAAGCAGATGGAATATTGCGCCGTAGTTCAAGACCTAGGAAATCTCCATCTTATTTGAAAGACTATGTTACAGGGTAACAGGAAGGAAGACTGATGTGTTATAAAGTATTGCTCTATGAGCATTCAGTTTGCTAATATCTATGGACTCTTGTTTATTATAATGTCAGATGTTAGCTAGTTCTTATTAAGCAGAATATAGCCTTATTCTAGGCATTTCCGATATATTCATTACAACCCTCCTAACAGACAACCTCACTGTAAATCGATACTATCTCTGGTCACGTCCATGATCTATGTACAAAAATTATAAAATATCACAAAATTCAAGGCGGGTCATGGAAGCTCTGGTGCAAAGTGCAAAGAACAAACACTCATTTAATACATAGATTATACAAAATAAACAAAAATAATTTATAACATGAATACTTTAAGCCAAAGACATCACCGCTGTATGCCTTGAAAGCAAGCATATCAACAAACACAATGAAAATTTACTAAAGCCTTTAACATAGCAAACGCTAGGTTACACCACATGACACATTATGCGCGTTGTAAAGCAGATGTGCGGAGCGCTAAGGACTACATAATACGCACGTTGCTCGTGACCTATGGACTCTAGACGAAAGACACTGGACTGAGTAAGAGAGAAACATATTTGCAGCACAAAACAACTGCAATCCCTCGACCCTGGACCCACCACAACTAATCCGAGTTAAACTAAGCTGCGCGGCCAATCAGCAGACAGCTCGTCTGCCATTGGATGAGCAAGATAAGTGGATATATCGATAAATATCCATGGTTTTCCAACAGTTTTTATGCTCGTGTCTGGAAAACTACTGTGTTTTGTTTTGTTTCATCGTTGTGTTGTAGTTTTGTGTTTCATATATTTCAATTACTTGTCTTTTTGCCTAAGCGTCGACATCCCAGTTCCCCTCTTTAAACAACTATGTAACATTCCGTAAACATTAATACTGTAGTGGTTTTTAGGCCAGTACAGCCATTAAACATCGGTAATTTATACGATTATGTTAGTATTTTTGTTATTAATATGCCAATGTAAGTAATGGTATTATTTTTCAGTTGTCGCTCGGCGAATCTGTGAAAATTGACAAGACATACAGGGCCTAAATACCCACAAAACATCGGTGTAAGGCATTGTGGCCGTGCGGTAGACAACCCGCATTGCGTACCTTACACAGGTTGCATAGCTGCAGGCGTTATTAATAAACTTGTGAAGAGACTACAAAATAGATTTCAACGAGAACCAATGCCATAAGAGTGTCAGACAAAGGCAAACTTTTTCGTTACAGACCAAACTTTATTCACGTAATTTACCAATAAATTTAGATTAAAATGAATGCTTACCACTTCTCGAAAAATTGCTATAAAAAGGAAGGCTACAAACTACGCGAGCGACTTCAAACGACAGCTATTTTTATTTCTTAGCAGTCCTACGTTATATTGGTACCGCAGGGGTGCCCACAGGGGGGAGGGGGGTTTATGACGCAGGTTGCGTCATAGAAATTTCAGGGGGGGGGGAAAGGAAACTGGAAAAATTATTTAAAATTTGTAAGTTCAAAGAGATTCTTCTATGTGGGGAAAATAGCAATGACTGAATGGGATGGGAGACAAACGAAAACAAGTTGTTGGAAGTTTTTGCTATTCCTCTTTTGATCCGAGCCGGATGGGGAGGGGAGGGGGCTGTTGTCTATCGTTGAGGAAGGGAGGGTGTTGTGTAAAGTTGAGGGAGGGTGAAGGTAATGTTGGTTTTCGGGAGAAATAAGTAGCACTAAGTAACCACGTGCAGTGGCGCCGGAGCTGTGGGGGCAGCAGGGTCGGTTGCCCCCTCCCCCGTCACTCATTTGTGTGGGTGGCAAAGTATGTGTCCCCCAATTCAATTGTTTGGGGTATTTATATTTCATTTGTAAATTTATTAAATGTTTTTTTTTTCGTTGTGATTTTGGCTGCTTTATGCCCAATATTTATGTTCAGAAACATCTAAATTGCACCGTTTTGTGCATTAAAATTCAAACTTTTCCGAATATGTTGCCCCCCCCCCCCTTCCCACTTTAAATTTCGCTCCGATGCGCCTGCCAACTTGACGCGCATCTGTCTAACAGTACCTACAACGACGAGCAAGTTCTCTCTCTCTTTGCAAGGAAAGTGGCTTAGTTATTGACAACCCCTTATTTTAACAGAAATGTCCAGCACTGTCCTAAGTCCTCACGAATGTCTGGAGAGGTTTCCGCCAGTCAAATATAGTTAGGGCCCGATAGTTTTCGCGAAAAGATTTTTGCCCCACTTTGTTTCAGTGACTTACGTGCACACCTGCAGCTCAACTTCATGGCTATTGGCAGAGTGTTTTTCTGCAGAGTCGTTATTCATTTGACTGTGCCAATCAGTACACTGATAACTCCACACATCACGTCTGTGATTTGTGCATTTAACCTTCACACGCTGGCTGTTACGGCATCCAATCACTGACCACAAAACAGAGCTGCAGGTGTGTACGTAAGGCACTGAAACAAAGTGATGCAAAAATTATTTCGCGAAAACTACCGGACCCTAAGTATAGTTCATGTAGGCGCGAATGTCGATTGTTTTTAACTGTCAATATCTTGTTTTATATTAGCTTTTATTAATACAAATCAATAAGTAATGTAAGCTTATTAATTGATAACTGTTAATTTTTTACATTTTTACAGAAACCTTTTATTCGTCTTTTATTTTCGGTCCAACTTCTGCGGGCATAGTAAATATGTTATGTACCACGAAGTTTTTCTTTCATAAAGCCGTAAATTGATCGTTCGGAACACGCAAAAAAATATTGAAAATGTGACGACTTCGCCAGGGATCGTACCCGAATTCCTGGATTGGAATGCCTTATTGGTATTTAATTTGACTAATCTGGTACTTGTATAGTTAGGAAGATACTTGGTAAAATGTAATCTATTAAGGTGTAAGAAGTACAAAAAAATAGTTTTTCGTGTTATTTGCTGTCCCCTAGTACTGGCGGGCGAGGGCATGAATAATAAAAGATTTACAATAGAGTGAGTTTCGATGCATTTATCTATCGGTTGGACGTTTGGCGCGCTAGTGCCTGAAATGTGGTGGTGGTCGTTCAAAGAATATTGATATGATTACTACGCATATCTTTTACATGCCGTTTAGCAACGCCTGACATTGAAAACTCACCATTTTTATATAGATTTAATGCTGTGCTGTGTAACTGACATCAGAAAATGGTAAATTTTACTAGTGCAATATATTTTTTTATATTTTCTTATTTCTATGGCATGCTTATTAGGCCTACTAATACACAGTAGATACCCAATTTTCTGTGGCAAAGCACAGAACGAGAGGGTTGGATAACCAAAAATCGTGGTTAGGCGAGTCGTGCTTACCTTAAGGGCCATAAACTGGCAGTTGGCGTTCCCGGGGTTCCCAATAATTGGTGGTGCCAAAACAAGAAAGGGTACAAGGCTCCGACTTTGATAAAGATAACATTGTGAAAATTTTCACCGAAATAAATTATATATTTGAAAGTATTACCATTTCTACCTTATGTATATTTTATTTAGACTCAAAAAGTGCTTAAATGGCACTATTTTGCACCTAAAAATCGAAATTTTCCCGGGGGAAGATACCCGGACCTCCCCTTTTTAACTCTGGGTGCCGGCAAAACAATTCTGTATAGGAGCTTTACAACATTCGGTAAGACAGGTGGTGGGGGGAGGGGGGAGCGTCAAGCTTTCTGGGGAAATAGGCAACCCTGGGTACCGTTGGACATATTTGCCTGTTCAAAATGGCTGCCACTGTGTTTTGTCTTTGTTTAGTATTATTTACAATGTACGTAACATTAAAACGTAAATAAATGAAAACAGTTCAATAATAAAGTGGTTTGAGATAACAAACTTCAGAACTGGAACAAGTGAATATTGGCCTAGACACAAATTTTTGGTGAAAGTGAACTATTTTATGATACCACGGTATTTTCTTCACACAAGGAAGTATTTTTGTATATATTTGCACCAAAAAATTACGATTTCGCGAATTTTCGTAAAAAGTAATAAATTCGTGTTTTGGTGCCCAATTCGCGACTTGGTGCGGAAAATTCGTGGCCGTGAAAAATTCATTTCTCGACTCATTACTGTCCAACGCAAATGTCTAACGAAAATTGTACCCAATCGTAATACTTTTTACACATTCAATTCAAACACTATGACTGTAAAATTCCTGAGGTGTTCCATATTTCACCGAGTTACCTTATATATCTGTGTATGAAACGTACGTATTTCTAAACCATTCATCAGAGTGTAATGAAACATTGGTGAACAGTTGAGCGTGCACCCGCAAAGATTCCGTATAAAAATAAACAAATCAGGAGGAAAATATAGGTGGTCAGAAAAGAGTACTAAAAAAATGCTGCGATATTTGATTCTTAAAGGGTCATTAATGACTTTTAAGGGGAAGTTTTAGATCATTTTCTTGTATTTTTAGTTTTTGAGCCATAGCATTTATTCAGATTGTATTATCACAACTTTCTCTTCGACAAAGCATATTATATATTCTTGTTAAACTGCTTGACATAAATAATAATGGAATCTTTCATTAATTAGTCATGCAGATTCATTACAAGAGAATTATAGGTTACCTTTAAAGAACGATTACAAGTCCAATATATGATGAACACTTAACACAATTATGATCTCCAAAATCAATCACAAAATTTCTTCTATGCCTTAACATTGCCACATTTACCAAACAAATTTTAAAACAGAAGTTGTTGCAAAAAATCAATAAATAAAATGTTGCTTCTATCTCCCCCCTTAACATAATCTTGCGACATTAAGAATTTCCAAAATTTTTTGTTCCAGAAAATGTGTACAGAGTTTTTTTCTTTTAATATCATTATTAATATTAATGTTATTATTTCTATAAAATTTCTAGTGCCGAACTTCTTTTTTCCTTAATTAACTTTTTTATTTATTTTTTGGTAAAGTAAAGTTTTCGTAAAGAGGTTGATAATTAAAATAAATCTTTTTACAAAGTACTTAGGGAAATTGTCCCGAGATATTACAGTGTCTCTGAGTATAACGTCATTGGTATAGTCCACGGTTTTTGGTGAAAAGAATCGTGCAACAATTTATTTCACTGCCTTACGTGCACACCTGCGGCTCTGCTTCATTAGTATTGGCAGATTGCATTATTGCACAGGTGTGTCTCATTTGACTGTGGTAACAGGAACAAGGTTACTGCGACACCACATGTCTGTGAATTGCGGGTAGAACCCTAGACGCTGAGATTAAAAATCATCCAATCACTGACCATCAAGCACAGTTGCGTACAAGGCATTGAAACAAATTGTTGTAGAATTATTTTCACCAAAAATCTTGAACTCAAATCTTTACAAAATATAGTTTGACGCGGGAAAACTTGATTATTTTCTGGGTTTAAACGCGCATTCAACTCACCAATAGATAACTAGTCGTCGCTTGAACATAGATATGTTATCCTATTTGACTGCGCCAGTAAGAATCTCCTATTGTAATATTTGGTGCCTGTCAATGGTCTGCAGACAGCTACGTTGTGTCGGACGCATATCACCCAATGGCAAACATTACAAGAAACAGTAGCGTTTTTACGTTGTACTACAGCACAAACAACGCTGTCGCGATTTATCACTAGAACCACGATTTTAAGGCGAACAATTTTTGCACCATTTGTAGAGATGGTGGTGTACAGCGTAAATGTTTTGTGCTAACATACCCTTGAAAACACTGTGGTCTCTTGCGACATGTCTGATTGGGTGATATACATCTGATACAACGTAGCTGTCTGCAGACCAACAACAGGCACCAAGTATTGCAATAGCGGGATTATAATTGGATTAGTGAAATGGGGCAACAGCTCTACGTAAAAGCGAAAGCCAGTCATCTTCTCATAAGCTGAACATACGTTGAAACCCAGCAAATAGTAAAGTTTTCCTGCGATAAACCATCATCTCTAACCATTTGGTTTGATTGCCTTATTTGTACATATTCAGTTCTGCTTCGTGGCCAGCGATTCGACGTTTTAACCCTCGCTTATCTCGGGGATATACTGGCAAATTACAGCAGTATGAAGTCACAGTAACCTTACTTGATTGGTGCAGTAAAATGAGAGACGCGTCTGAACAAAGACACGCTGTCAATAATCATTAGGAACCCCTGTTTTTCGCGAAAAGAATTTTGCCCCACTTTGTTTCAGTGCATTACGTGCACACCTGCAATTCTGCTTTATGGTCGTTGGCAGCGTGTCTATGTGAAGAGCCGCATCTCATTTGAATCAGCCAATTACAATAACGTTCCTGGAACACCACACATCTGTGATTTGCCAGTAGGGTCCCAAGGCTCGTGACAGTTAAAATATCCAATGACTAACCACGAAGCAGAGCTGCAGATACGCACTTAAGGCATTGGAACAAAGTGGTACAGCAATCTTTCCGCGAAATTTTCGGGTCTCTAACCTTCACCTCTAAATATCACGTGTGAATACGACTCTGAGGGCTATGATAGCACACATTCCTCCGGAGACGAAGAGAGAGTGTCAGTACACTGTCGTGATAGTGAGGAGTCTTGCTGGTCACACACGTACTGTACGTGTGCCAGGAATGCATGATAACAGAGGAGATGGTCGGAGGAAAGTGTTGGCAGTCCTCTGTTGAGGGTTTCTTCGCCACAGTGACCTTGATTCTTCTCACTGCCTTCTCCAGCCAAACATTGCAGCTGTATAAAAGTGGCAGATTGGCCCAGTTGGACTTCAGACATACACTGGCTACTGTGGTAAGTGCATCGAGCGGCTACCCGATATGAGGATTTTTCTGGTGAGTAGTACGGTCTTCTGCTATTGTTTGCGATGTGCATAGTGAGGTGGTGCAATGAGATATCACAGGACCTGCATTCGGAAAACATGAGTTATATTGCTGTTCCGGCCATTATTCTAGGCGAATACTGTTGGGGTTGTTTACTACAGTTTAGCTATTGATTCAGTTTGTAATGAGCTGACTCTCCAAGAGGTATTAAGCCCTACCACTAACATATCTATAGGCGGTTCGGGATGAAGTGAGGACATCAAAAATTCACGTCTTGATTTTTGTTTTCAGCCAGTTCATGACTTTACGCTGCTTGTTAACATAAATATTGCCCCGTGCTTTTGTTCACGTGGTCTGCAAAATGTTTACAACCATATTTTACTTGTTATTTACTCTGGCTAAAGCAAGGTGTAGACGACGGTAAATTTCCAACGACCCGGTCGCGTCACTTTGTCTTGGCACTTACTAAGTTAAATAATGCAGTCAGTAGGTAGGCCTACCCAAATAAGATCACAAATAAAAATTTAATACTATATTTTTGTGACATTGCCAAGCAGGCCGGACAGTGAAAGA
The DNA here is from genome assembly GCA_003012365.1 of Medauroidea extradentata. Lineage (NCBI taxonomy): Eukaryota > Metazoa > Arthropoda > Insecta > Phasmatodea > Phasmatidae > Medauroidea > Medauroidea extradentata. Next base: position 7,430 of record PNEQ01056686.1, read on the forward strand.
TTCGAGCTGCAATTAATCCAGCAACTCACCACACTCACCTCTGTAGTGCCTCAATAATGAGGACAAGCACGCCGATATAACGCATTGTTACCAAGTAAACCACGTCTGTCGCCCTCCAACACTCATCCGTTGAACAGCAATCCAGCTGTTCTTCGGGGCTCGGGGGTCGAGTCCCTGCGGGGGCGTGCTCGTCCGTCGATGCCGTCTAACTCATCAATCCAGCTTCGGTAATGTCGTCAGATCTAGTAATGTGGCAGTAATCCTCGACTTAATTTAATGTATTGATAGTCAGTAATATTGCGCTTCCCTCTTAAATTAATATAACATTGTAACCATTTTTGTATTCCGTGTACCTGCCATTCTAGTAGAGTAAATGCCCGTTTATAAATAACGGCTTCAGTGATTTATCTAATTAACACTAAATAACCGTTAACAAACCCGCAGTGAAGAAAATATTTAAATAATATCTCCACATTAGTAACTATGTAGCAACATGAAATACAAATAGGTATATTTAAGTTTATTTCGTTTCAATATTGTTGTATTTAATTAGAAAAATACAAGGAACTATACTCGGTAATTCACTGCCAACCATACAGGTAGTAAGGCAATCATTGTTAATGTTGAATTCTACATGAAGTAACGGCTAATCATTTTTTCAGAGTTTAAATATTTAGTTCTCACTTTACCCAAACGACCTATGACTCCTTTTTGGCTGTTCTGGAAACAGTACCACGTGCATGAGATCTTTGGTAGAGCATTCAGCGTTATCTGACAACTTTGTTTTTAAACCAGCAACTACATTGCAAGTTTTACATTGCGTTTTACATAGCGCTCACTCTGAATATTGACAACACAGTTGTTTCCTTATAATAGATTACACTTTTTATCTATAGGAGAGAGACTGAGTAATTTCTAAAATATTTTAATTATAAATGGGTATGTTGTAAATGAATGAACTAAGTTTTATATAAAATTTAAGTTTTGTAAATATAATTTGTTTTATAAAACGGAAAAAGTGCTTCCCAGATAGGTACAGTACCTGAAGAACAATGAACGGTGCGGAATTTCTGCAGTATTCGCTAATGAATTTGGTAATAATTTTTTTCCATGAGTCTGCAACACATGAATTTGGGTTTTTGAATAAATAAGTATTCGCAATTTGATGCCAAATGTTCCTGTATTACTGCGTGGATATTATGAGAATGTTCAAATTACTTTTATTTTTTTATGAATACTTTAACTCATTTAGACTTACTGTATGTTACTCACTATCAAAAATTTTAAATATTTTTTAGTTTTTATGTAAAACATTTTACAATTTAGCGTGTGCGTATCAACTTTTAAAACTAGGGTACACATATTAATTTTTGCTACCATATTTAAACGGCTTAAGCTCAGAATTGTGCAATTCCTCTCGGTAAACGATGACAAAAATAATGCCACAAAAAACGTTGTTGCAAGAATTGTACGTTAATATTCTGGGGAAACAATTCTTCCATCCAGAGAAACAAAACTTTGACTCGGATGTAGGCCCGAACATGCACGGTTACAGTATAACAGGTATCGTGACTTAAAGGTGTTTAAGTGCGATAAATTCATAATTTTATATTTGTATGAAATCGTGTTAGTTTTGTATACGATACTTGTGAGTATAGTTTACCCTTATGAAACAATTTTAGCTCTCATAATTTTCTCATAACGGTGCGTTAAAGTCAAAATTTGCACGTTACGCCGCCATACAAATAGGTAAAACTACTTGACTTACTAAAACGAAATAATTCACAGTGAAATAAGAAAGCATTAAAACACTTCCAGTTAACTATTTTTGTATTTTAAAAATTTGCTAAATTTTCAACTTTTTTCGTGTACTTTTGCGTTTTTTTTTTTTAAATTCGAAATATTACATGTGGGCTTCTAAATTATTTGTTGCGTAGCTTATGGAATGTAAGTTAACCGTGAATTATTTCATTTCAGTTACTTTTAGCATGGCAGCATAACACGCAAATTTTGTCGTTGACGCACCGTTATGAGAAAACTAAGCGCGCTAAAATTATTTCGTAAGAGGAAACTGCGCCCACAAGTATCGTCTCTAAAACTAGCACTATTTCATAAAATTATACAATTACGGAATTATCGTACTTGAACACGTTTATCTGTGCATGATGCGCTGGCTGTATCACGTTAGAGTGGAATACTATATCGGGCAATGCCAACCTTCCAATTAAATACGCCTCGTCAGGTGTGCGTCTGACAATAATAGCTGTAATGGCATCCTACAGTGTACGATCCAGCGTGCACAAGAGTGCGTTGTAGATAAATAAACGCTGAAAACGTAAATTGATTTCTATGCTTTTTTCGAAGCCAGTATGGATCAAATACTCAATGACAATCCTAGACAATGGTATTTGCCAACTTTATGAGCACATATTTATCCAAAATTACTAATTCGTTACGCATGATCTCTTGCGCCGCAATTAAATGCACGATGTTCCGGCGTCAGAGATTATGCCTCAGAAGTTCGTAACACTGGAAACAATGTTGTTTAAAACGTGGGCTAAAACTATTGTCTGGGATTGCTATTGTTTAATTTTCGCAAATTGGCTGCAAGAGACATACAGTTATAGATTAATGCTTTTACCGTTGAATTATGTACCACGCCCTCTTAAGTTTCAAAATTAATGTGTACCTAAGTAATTAATTATATTACTAATGTAACACATGGATGATGTAAGACATATTTATAGATGGTGTATGTTCATACTGGAGACTAGCGCGTATCGATACTACATAAAGCTTGGCATTACCACACAATGGCGAACTAGTGTGTCATATTCAGTACAGGTACCTCAATTTCAGACCTGTGTTCAAATGTTATTTTTTGTTCGTTTAGATGTGAGGAGTGTTCCTCCAAAATATTATCATACAATTTTGCAACATCTATATACAAACAATAACATTGATTTAAAAAAATCCTTTAATTCTCTGTTAAAATAAACAGAAAATTGCTTGCACCTATCCATTGTATCATAATATAAGGGCTTGCTAAGTATTACTCTGTCATATAATTTAATACACTTTTTTTTAGAATCTTGGAAAGCGGAGGTAATCTTCGTACCTATTTGGCCCTTCCTAAATTACACTCCTGTTTAAAACTCTTAATCATAAATCACAAGTTTGTTTAAAGTAATGGAATTTCAGAAAGAATCATTTATATAATTCGGTCATGTGCTGGTCAACGTGTAAGAATTAGATGGAAATATATCGACATTCCCATACGTGAGGAAAGTATGTTAGAACATTGTTATCGGTGTCACTTCTCTTTCACGCGATACTGTGATAGTACTTACTTTAGTAAATAGACGTCTGATTGCAAAGGACACCACTACAGGTTTGCCTGATTTAGCATTCTTATTCACTTTTAATTATTTGGAAATTTATAACGTTGCAATTTTTGGTTTGTTTTTCTAGTATTTCTTCTAGTGAAATACCATAGTCTTCAGTCCGTATCCGAAAATTTGTCACAGAATCATGTTGCAATAGAATTTGTAACTTTGATATATTAATGTTTTTCACAAGTAAATATGCATGAATCCAATGAGTTTTGCAAAAAAAAAATAGCAGATAATTGTATTTATTTGCCTAATTTTGTGATGTGGTCACCATTAATTAAAAAAAATAATACAGTAAATTTGTCTGCATTTCCCATTTCAAGAGTAGAAATAGTTAGTTCTTATTTTGACTAAGATCTCAGATATAAGGTTCAATTTGAGAATCAATTTTAAAGATAAATTTTTATCCAAAAATTATTTCCGCAAGATTTCTTAAGTAATGCTGTAACAGGAATGAATCAAAAAGAGAACTAATTTTTGTATGTAATTTTTTTATGTGTATTTGGCAACGTTGAATTTTATAATTACGTGTTAAAATAAGTAAAGCGAGGCAGTATTACTTAGTAAAATTAAAAAAAAAAAAAATAAACGCAGGAAATTTTTATTGATACAGCTATCTTAAAGTAAAACAAAAAAATGTAGAAGTAATTTTCTTTAAAATTTATTCCGCATAGTAACTTCTTTGCTATAATCTTGGCAAATAGAGTCATTAATATTGTGCTATCTCACGTTTTGTCCATATTTTTTTTTTTTTTTTTTTTTTTTTTTTTTTTTTTTTTTTTTTTTTTTTTTTTTTTTTTTTTTACATTTTATTAGTGACTGTCCACATACTGTTAGAGAGTGAAAGTTACCCAAGTTAAATAAGAACAAACTCAAATTTTGTAAATGACACATAAAATTGGCTAACTACGAACAAAAGTAAGTAAATTATTGTGATTACTATCCGAATAACAGAGACTAACAAAGTTACGAGGGCACAGTAAATAAAAATTGGTTTAGGTCAAGTAACGAAGACATGTTCTATGTGATGTTCTGTTTTTCCCCCCACTTTTTAAAAACACTGGATGATAGCAGAAAAAAAAATATATATAAGTAAAATATTGTGTTCAGAAACTTGGTTTGTAATAAAGAAACCAAAGTTTTTTAGTAAAATTTAAAATTTTGTAAGCTTATATTCAGACTCCGCTGAATTTAACTACGTTGTTTAGCTACTAAAGCAATGTATTCTGAGGGTTATTAAGCGCATGCATAAACTATTTCAATTTTGTTACAGATCGCAGTTTTTTTGTTTGTGACGGTCATATTGATTGAGGTGATGGCGTTTAAGCAACAGGAACCAACTAGGTGAGTTGAGTATAAGATAGTTTATCATATCAGTCTTCATTATTAGACAAAGACAGTGGGAGTACCAGTATTCTGTCCTTAGGTTTTGTTTGTTGGTTAGTTGTGTATTCAATTAATCGGATTAGTAGTAAATTGATAGCAATATCTTACTCTGGTCTCCCAGTTCAGTGAGGATAGGAATTTTTTTCGAACTTTGGTTGTTATGTTTAGAACATAGCAGACGCTGCCGTGGTGTATAAGTTTTTTCATACGACTTATTTGTTCATCTTATGGACATTGATACTGAAAAAATAATTTTATTTTTACTATATTGAATATTGTTTTCATAAATAATATGTAGAGGCACGTGAAATTTGCGGATTCAATGACCTGCCAGCTAGACTCCACAATCCTATGTATAATCCAGCTCGTGTTATCCGTTCATTCGCTGTCAAACCGGTGACAAATAAATCGTAACTCGCTCCACGTTTTATTACAAATGTGATATTGGCCGACAGTTTTCAAGGACGTATCTGGTAACCTGTGATACAATCGGAAAGTAACGAAAATTCACATGCGTTTGAATTCCAGTTCATCCTGAAACAAATCCGCGAAATTCACGTACCTCTAATAATATGTAGAGTTATATATATTCGGTATAAAAGTTTTGTAAAATGTTTAATATGTGACGCTGAGCTTATGGCAAATATTGTATTATCTTAACAATAATGACTATTTCTTACATATATGTATGCTCAAAACGCAACGTATAAAAACATTAATAATCCTTTGCTTCGTATTATGATTAGATAATATAGTTATAGATGATGATTAGAGACCGGAAAAATTCGCGGGTTGACTGACCCGTAGGCAAGCTCCCAAGAATATATGTGAAATCGTGCAGACAGTAGCTGTTTATTAGCTGCTCGCCGACACAGTCAAACGGGCCTGTATTCTGCTACAGTTTTATTATTGGTTCGGTTACTTCCAGGAAGTGTCGAGTAAGTCAACGGCCAGTTGTGAATGTGACACAGACCTATAGTTGCTGGAACGCTAGCTTGTGCCTAAAAGAAAACGCCAATTTTTCAGGTCTCTAATGATGATTTATCGCGGGAAAACTTGACCGTTTTCTGGGTTTCAACGCACTTTCAACTTATCAAAAGATGACTGGCTTTCGTTTGTACTTGGAACTGTTACCTTATTTGACTGAGCCAATAAAAATCCCGCTATTGTAATATATAATGCTTATTATTGGTCTGCAGACAGCTACGTTATGTCAGACGTATATCCCCTTATCATACACGTGGCTAGAAACTACAGTATTTCCAAGGGTATATTGGCACAAAACATTTTAGCGATATACCATCATCTCTAAATATTGTATAAGCAGAGACACAGGAAAATCGTGTAAAAAGTTGACTGTTCGCTAGACTCCAACGTGCTATATATAACACAGAAGAATTCGTATTGATATTGAATATAGCTTATTTCAAGCACTGTTTCTTTCTTCAACAGAGACCAGCGAAACTGTACGGATTTAAGGCCTTGTTACGGAGTTTTGCAGTGATTTCGAAAATATTATTTTTATTGTTACCTAATACTCATATCAAAATTTCGCTGCACAGTTTTGACACTTATATGTTATAATTTGTAGCTGCATTTTTTGTAGAATTATACTGAACGGTTTTTTAGATTTCATTACCCAAAGTTTCACGTTTTTCGTCGTGATAATAAGCAAAAATGAAGGAAATTATTTTTTTTCTGGCGAATGGTACATTATTTTAAAAAACGCGTCCACAGTATTGTGCATCGTGTGATTGCACATTGACTCAAATTTTTTCAAAACTTTTGGTTAAAAAATATTTGAGTTATTGGCACCAGTCTGAAAAAAACTCGGGAACAATCCCGTAACACGGTAGGTGTCTGATTGGTCCAAAAGATGGTCACACGTGTCACAAATTACATCAAATAATAGGGTAAATAAACTGAGTTTATTGGCGAATATGTTGTCTTTAACGAATTAGTATAAAATATATTGGTTTAAAATACCAATATAAAATTGAAAAAGTTCAGTGTAAACGGAAGACGAACTGGTTGGTTAGTTCGTGTCTCTCTTGTACAACACACGCCAGAAATTCGAGAGCGTGCTACGAAAACTTTATGCGCTGTTGTCATACCTGCATGGCCGGTGGTTTCCACGTTGAACCATTCCTCTGCGGTGTCACTTGTTACAACGAGGTGCATGTTGTTTATGGAAACGTAACTACGTTCCTGATATAGGCGATTCAGGATAAATTGAGCACTAATAAAAGCCCTGCTAAATTTGTATTTGCAGCCATATTGTATTTTTCCGCGCGTAACTTCTTAACGACAGGAAATATCTAACCTCTCTAGACACGTCGCTTAATAATTGCGCGTTTAAGATAAATTGTGCAGTCTGTAGTAACCTATATAGTTAGATAAAAAACGTTAATTACTTAAATAAAACGCATATATGTCAAATTTAGTTGATTTAATTTCAGTATTGTTGTATTTAAATAGGAAAATAATCGGAACTACTTACTACATTTCGCTGCCAACCATACAAGCAGTAAGGCACTATGGGCAACGTTGCATTATAAGCAGTAATGGCTAGTGTTTTTTTTTTTTTTTTTTTTTTTTTAAGGTAAAAATCCCTACCGACCTATACACTCATTCCGTATGTCTGAAAACTCGCCTTAGTGTCCTCTACCGTCTGTATAGTCTTGACTGTTTGGTGACACATGTTTACACTTTACATTTACAATTGAATCAGGAATTCGCAAAAGCGACCAATTCCAAGTGAATAGATCGCTGCGAAACAACAAAAACTTATCATTGTGGATCTGGGAGTGAAACAGGTAACCAATAATTGATAACTTGAAAGTATAGTTTGTGTGGAATAATATGAAACGTAACTGACATAGACACGTATTTAAGTTTTATTTTTTAGAAATTAATAATGTTATTGGAATTCATACCTTTTAAAAAATAAGTAGCGCTTTTTCTAACAATAGCACATAAAACATAATGCTTTGAGTGTATATTAGTGTAATGTTGGTATATTCTAGTTAAAATCTAATAATTTGATACATAGAAACATATTTTGCAAACACAACACCACCCAGTACCTTCTACACATAAAGCAGTGTTATGTATTACACTATAAGAGAAAGATAATGTCTTTGGTGTAGATTATTGGAACCTTAGTATATGCTAGTGAAAAAAACTACTAAGCCACACTGAAAATTATTATTCAACTACATTCATGTAAGTCATAAACAAAATAATACGCTTTTGGCACATTCATGGACTAGTCCGTTTAACGTATTTCTTGTATAGGACTGGGTTTCTTTTGCTGCTGACAGCCAAGAGAATGTATTGGAGAGTGGAAATATCGTATAACCTGAATTTGCTCAAAAAGTGGACTTGGTCCCTTTTGCAAATTCCCGATTCATTTAAAATGACTGCGTCTAAGTACATATTCGTAAAGATAAGTAGTAAGACAGCTATTGTTTATTAACTGAGGACGGTAAATAAATATCTTATAAGTATGATACCCGAATGTTAAGGTATCGCACACCAAGCAGGGCCATTATTTGAGAATGTGATGCCCCGCTCATTTTTTCTCATGTTAAATGCAATGATAATTTTTAAGGTATGTCATATTTATCTTTGTCCTAAGACGTAGTCACTAATATAAACATTACAATTACAAATACCACAGTAAAATGCATTCAGTTCACACAGAAATATTACAAATATATAGCCTCTGCGAGCAAAGCAAAAATAATGTAAGTTATTAAAATGCAGTTCTTACAAAACTAAATGAATACTTCGTATTGTTGTGTCCATATATAATAAAACGCTAGTTCATTTCAATTATTAATAATTGTAGAGTGGAAATTCTAAATGATCTAAGTGCCAAAAATATGTTTTTGAGTAAAAGAGGAAAACAGCTTACATATGGGACATGCTATTTTTCGACGATCATAAAAACTATTTAGGGAAAGTATTGGGACATTGCTTTTGCAGCAAAACATGGGCACTTGCACATAGTTCATTTTGATAACTAACTCCTTTCTGTCTCTTTTTGGCACTTAGATTATTTAGAATTTCCGCGCTACAATTCATTTTTTTAAAATCAAACAAAAGTGAGGCCCCTAGAATTTGAGGCAAAGGGCAAATAGCACCACTGCCCCCCCCCCCCGTCCTTGACGCGATCCTGCACACCCCGAATGCAAATTACTGGGTGCCTATAGGCATCTGCTTACTCCGAAGGATGAACTGAAATGAGACTTTATAGTGGAGAAACGCTGGAAGGCGAAATGTGGAGTAAACGGGAGACCCCCGAGAAAACACCGCAGGTTAGCGACGTCGTTCGGCACGTTTCTCACATCCAAAAGCTCGGGGATCGACCTCGGATCGCCTTGGTGAGAGGCGAGCGGTCTACCCACTCTGCCACCATGGCCAATGAGGAAGATATACTGAAGGTTTCTATATAAGACCACAACATTTTGAAATCAGGACCGTAGTTGTGTCATTATTTAACTAGCATCTCCTTTTTGCATTTGAAGTATTAAAAGTGAGCAATAACGTAAGTATGATGTAAAGGAAACCATTTGAGATTTAACGTAACATTAAAAAATGATGCAAGCGTTCAAATTATTACTAATATTGGAAGAATAATTTTTCTTAAGAACCAGTGTGTTGTTAAATTGTTATACCTTTGACTACGTCGCACGAGAATGTGCTACAGTAGGGATTCGTTGTAGTAAAATATTTTCCTTACAAAAATACAAAAAAAAATTTATATTTGGTTGTATTTTTTCTGAGCTGACTTCAAGAAATCTGTGAACGTCAGTAAAAAATTAAATGTTTTCAATGTTACTTTATATGTGCACATTCTTAAATGAAGCGAGATTTGACTTGCTGTTTGTTGATTAACTCTTCAGGTATCGTATTTGGATTCTATTATACATTTTGTTTAGTTTCGTGACAACTCTCCATTAGGAAGTATTGGTTATTTTTAATGTGGCACCCTTACTGACATGAGGCTTTTACGAAAAGTAACCAGCTTGAGTTAACTAGATTCGTGCGATGATCACGTGACTAGGTTCGCTCAAAGATAGCCTTTATACGCAATTAGATTTAAAATACTACTGCACAGCAGCATAAAAGTACAAAATATTTTGGTTAATTCAATATAAATGTCCATAATGCAGAGGCTGTTAACAATGTCATTGAATTAATTGATATTTTAATGAATATATTGGTAAACATTCATAATAATACGAGAATATATTGTGCTGCGCAAAACTATGGTAAATGTTTCATCAGTGATAAATAGGGCCTATCATGCATTCAAGGAGAAATTACGTTGATATTTCTTTCTGCAAAACACATTTATTTTTCACTTTATCAATTCACATTTATAACGTCATTGAACACTTAATATGTAATTAGGGTCCGCGGTGGCCGAATGGTCAGACAATTCGACTTCCACCAAGGCGATCCGGGCTCGATTCCCGGACTTTCGCATTTGGGGATCGTACCGGGCGATGCCGTTGGTCGGTGGGTTTTCTCGGGGATCTCCCGTTTCCCCAGCCCTTTCATTCGGGTGCTGCTCCGTACTCACCTCATGTCACCCTTCACCAGCGCTAAAGACCTCGATGTTAAGCGTTGACCAACATCTCTCACACACTTAATGTGTAATTTGTTTTTTTCACACAAACCTAAACATTCGAAGATATTCACGTTACTATAATCGTATTCTTTCATTTAAGAAGAAAGGTATCTGTATTTTGAGAGAAAGAGGTTACTTTCTTAGAAACTGGTAAAAGAAATCTGTCCAATTAAAGTGAATAACGTTTAAAAGGCCACGTTTGCATTTGATTTGTTAGTTGTCCATTTATGTAAACTCAGTATTTCTATTTGACCCTGATTGAGGCATGCTCACTACTAATTACACATAATATATTTTCGTATATGTCCTATTATTTTATTGAACACACAACAATTTTACGTCGACCCAAGAAAGTGTTTGAATGGATTTCACCAGCGACAAAATACTTTTTGTCGTTGTACAGACATCACAAGTACAAAACATTTTTAACTTTTGAATTATTTTGTATTTAAGGGAAGTTTTCTTTATTGTGTTCCACGTCTCATTATTCTACTATGTAAGTAGTGGTCATAAAGCTTTGGGAACAGAATATTCAGTCTACATTGATGGTAGGCTTATTACCAAATAGCGACTAACTCTGTGTAAGGTACATTGCAAACTGGTCTGCATAATAATTCATGCAGTAACCAGATGTTTCAAATTATGTCTGCCTGTATTTGAATTCATGGGCCACTGTCAGTAGTACTTCTTTGTGGTAAATTACATTTAGAATACAGACTGTCATATTTGAAATGAGATTGTTTGTAGTCTAAGATTCAACTCTTTAAATTGATATTCAACATAGTCTTCCCGGAAGCAACTATATGTCCTCATAAGGTTGCGATCTGTTCTAGCAGCTTACACTTAAATAAAGTATTAAGTGGGTTTAACCTTAAAATTCCCAACAACACATGGTATCATTCTGCAGAGTTGTTGTTGTTGTCATGTATGGTTGGTACGCCTCTAATACATTAAACAACTTTAATTCACCGATTTTATTCATAATTTTAATTTCTTGAAAACTGTGCAAAAGTTATCAGCAAGCTATAATTGTTATACAGTAAGTGGTATTGCACGCCATTACAAAGCAGCTATTACATTTGAAATTTTCGCGGCCGTTGTCTGTACTTTCTAGGCTTCTGGGTTTCAGACGTAAACTTTCGACGCGGCTCGGATCCAGAATCCTTAGAACGTGTTTACCATGCATATGTTTAAAGAGTATGGAAATGTACGATGTCGAGCGGAGGACTGGAATATTCAATCGTCAATAAAATCTGAACTACTCATCATAATTCGATGAGATATTTTTGCGAGTAGATATTTTATCAGCAGACGTTGATTTATACAGCCCTGTGCGGCAGGATGCTTTACTTGCAAGTAAACAATTAAACACTATTTTTTTAGGAAAATAAAGGCTTGGAACCACAAAATCTATAAAAATGGAAAACTTCGTTTTTATAATTTTCAATGTTATAATATTTAGGCCTCTAAATAACCGAATTTCAAAAATACCCGCGTTATGAATTGAAAGTAATTTTACTATTCGAAAATTTCTGCGCGAGAAGTTTACAATGTTAAAATTATTTTCAAATGAAAACGCGAGTATTTTTTAAATACGGTTATTATAGAGGCCTAGATTTATGATATTAAAAATTACAAAAATTACAGTTTTCCATTTTTGTATATTCTGGGGTTTCAAGCCCTTATTTTTCTAAAAACAGTTTTTAATTTTTTACTCGAAAATAAAGCATACTGACGCATCGCGCTATATAAATAAACGTCTGCTGATAAAATATCTACTCGGTAAATAAATCTCATCGAATTTTGATGAGTAGTTAAGATTTTATTGGCGTTTTGAGTATTACAATCGTCTGCTTGACCTCGTACCTCTCCATAACCCCTAAATAAATTTAATTACAGTGAAATCTCATTACAATTCACGTGAAAGGAACTTGAATTGTTACACTTAATGTTGAAACTACTTTTTACTGAACAGTTAGTGACGAATTTTCAACTCCGGTAATACCTCAGGCGCAACTAGGTGAGGATGAACTTCGGTGGTTCGCAATTGTCTTCCTCAGTACGGGGACGAGGGGCCAACACGACACCCAGTTCTGAACATGTGGTGGTAACTGATGATTTCCCTCCCCGGCCGGGAACAAAATCTGGGACATTTGGCTCACCGGCCAGGACCACAAACCACTGAGTCAAGTGTTCGGACACTGAACTGATGCTGAATAAAAAACTTCTCTGTACGACTTGGAATAGGTGCACTTTCAGTGGGGTCTATAGGGTTGTTGCCAGGTAAAGTCTGTGTCATGTAAGTGTTCCGTATTTTGACAGTTCACTTCTGAGAAACGTGTCTGTACACAGGCTTGAGGAGACCGTGCTTTTACAGGAAGCCAGGTAGGTTTAAAGCTCCAAACAATGGAACTGTCGGACACGTTTCTCAGAAGAGAAATGTCAATATACGGACAAGTTACATGGAACAGACTTTAAGACACAAGTCGCAGAGAACTGTATATGTTTGTCCGCTAGTTGACGCACACGCTGGTATGTATGTGCCGCTTATTACTGACTGGCCATAACACAATAAGTAGAGATGATGGTTTATCGCGGGAAAACTTGACTATTTGCTAGGCTTCAACGTACGTTCAGCTTATCTAAAGATTACTGGCTTTTCCTTGTACGCGAAGCTACTGCCCTATTTGACTAAGCCAATAAGAATACCGCTATTGTAATATTTGATGCACGTTATTGGTCTATAGACAGCTACGTTGCGTCAGTGTTTTCAAGGCTATGTTGGCACAAAACATTTTCGCGATATACCATCATCTCTAACAATAAGTAAAGACATGCAAAATTCGCGTTATCTTCTGACAGCTGACTAGACTCCAAGTGACTATAGCCTCGTCCGACGTCTCCCGCTGGCCAATATTGTCGTGACTTGCCGCGGAGAATGCTTACACGGTAGAGAGGCCAAACTCTGTAAAGACGTAACACACGTAAATAGAGGCCGGAAAATTTCGCTGATTCAATAACCCGCATGCTAGAATCCATTGTCATATGCACATTCAAGCCCCGTCTATTCGTTTATTGTCTGCTGTTCCACTAAGTAGCAGCCAGTGAGCAAATAGTCGGCGCTTAAGTATGCATAGGACAATGTAGTCTGACGTGCAGGTCACTGAGTCTGCGAAATTTTCCGGCCTCTACACGTAAATGACAAAACACAAAAGTTCGTGACCAATTAAATCGTAGATTATGCTCTGTTATGTACAGGAAAGTGAAGTTTAGTCTGCTACCAAATGATAATGCGTAGAGACATGAACTTTTCGCGAAAAGAATTTTGCCCCACTTTGTTTCAGTGCCTTATGTGCACGTCTGCAGTTCTGCTTCATAGATATTGGCAGCGTGCCTTTGAACTGTGACGTTTCTCATTTGACTGTACCAATCACAATAAGGTTACTGTAACACCACACGTCTGTGATTTGCGTGTAAAACCCCACGTCACACGAATGTCGAAACATCCAATCTCTGACCGTGAAGCAAGTCTGCAGACGTGCACACAAGTCACTGACACAAAGTGAGGCAAATTTCTTTTCGCGAAAAGTTCATGTCTCTAAAATGCGAATTTTGCATGTCTCTAACAATAAGTAGAGCCGCGATTTTATGGCGAAAAGATTTTCGCAACATTTGGTTTCGATGCGTCATGTGCACAACTGCAGCTCTGGTACATCGTCTGTGGTTGGATGATTTTACTCACACTTGCTTTGGCAAATTATAGACGTAAGGAGTCACAATAATCTTATTCTGATTGGTGCAGTCAAATGAGAGACGTGTCTGAACAAAGACACGCTGCCAATAACCTTGAAACAGAACTGCCGATGTGCACGAGAGACACTGAAACAAAGTGGGGCAAAAATCTTTTCGCGACTAAATCGTGGCCCTAACAATAAGTAGCCAGTAGATATTTCATGGGCATTATTGGTATACTGCGGCGCGTTCACACGAGTGTATAGTTGTCGGCAACTTATGCCCTCCCTGGCAACAACCCTCGAACCGCCACTGCGCACTTTATAACGACATGCACGTACTTAAAACTGAAGTAATTTATGTGCTAATACATTACTGGTTGTAGTGCTATTTATTTGATGTGGTGACTTAGCTCGTTGAACAACTTCCGAAGTTATTTGTTGTTTTTATGTCACACATTTACTGCCATAAATTGCTACCGTCAAGTGGAGTGACTTTGTGAGAGCAGGGGTGACTTGTGCCACTTAGAATATTTTATTTTTAGATTATTTGAGTGTAAAATAGGTAGTTTAATGAGTACTACAAACTATATAATTGAACCATACATTTACAATTTAAATTTACCTGCTAAACGACAACAAAATAAACATTGTTGTTGCCCCAAATTAACCAGCAGTTTGCACAATTTAACCGCGCTTTACGATATTTTATTTGTTTTAATTTTAATACTGTTTAAATTTAAATTTAAAAAATCTGAACAGGAATACTTTTTTTTTTTTTTGCAGTTAGAAATATTCTGTATACAACCTTATACACTATTTATTTGTGGATATTCTTGTTCCTTTTTTGTGTGACATATTTATAAAGGGAAAGGGCCAACACTATGCAAGCACACTTGTGAACCAATATTTACTATCTAATGAGATGTGATTGTGTGCGCAGTGTGGTAACCATAGCAGACGAGAACTCGACGAAGGGAGTGTGGAAGAAGAAGGTGCTGTGGAAAGCTCGCTGGGTGAAGGAGTGGAGGCAGGAGAAAGTGTGGAAGGCAATCTGGAAGAAAGTGTGGGGGCCGGTGGAGATACACGAGTGGGTGCCAGTACCCAAGCCCCCACAGATATGGAAGGACACGGAAGCTAGCCACTCTTTAAATGGTGTCTGAAGGTTGCTCGGCTGTTTCTACGTCTGACTGACTGTTGACTGACTGAGATGCTGCGTTCATCTGTGTGCTGGGATCAGACTCCTCGATTTTCACAGTGTTCATAAGCCATCATTCCAACACAGGGTCAATATTACGTGTGCGTGTTAGACAAACAATTTATGCTAAAATATTTATTGAACTATACATATTTCTGATAGAGTTTGTACTGAGGATCCATTCATTAACAATACTAGATAATAGACCTTATCACATTTGTGAGAAAATATTTTGCTATGTTGAACATTTTTCTCTAGTATATTCTCTTGCACTGTAATCGGAAAGCGGCTGAGTGATCAGACCACTTGCTTCTCACCAAGGGTTCAATCCCCGGCGAGGTTGGTCCGCAGATTTCCGCATGTGGGAATCGTGCTGGACGATGTCGCTGGTGGACGGGTTTTCTCGGGGATCTCCCGTTTACCCTGCCCTTCTCATTCTTACGCTTTTTCCATTATTGAGTCTTATACCATGTTATCCTTCAGGACAAGCAGATGAGTACTGACGCATAGCAGTAACTCTACAACTATGGGGTTACACCCTGGCTCTTTTGTGCCCTTATCGTGCAATATTTATTTATTAGAGGTAATTTCGTCACCGCAAATGTCTCACTACAAACGCATCACTCTGGAAAAATGTTTGTCCGTAAAGTCGGCAAAAGATACTTCTATAATTTAAATTATTTAATTTTCTATAGTGACGTCTACAAACCTGCACATATTATATATTGTGTTAGGCATTAATTATGTTTCACACCTTAAATATAACTATTTTTACAACTTTATAATACTTTCAATACTGAATAAGTATTTTTTGGATATCAGCTATAAATGTTTCGAAAGCTGACAAATAATTGTAACGTTACCATGTGTTGATATGGAAAGTTGAGTTCAGTTTTTATTTTACCTACCAAAATATATCGAAGACAGAATTATAAAGAGGCTAAAATGAATGCACAGAGAGGTCGGGCAAAGTCGAATACATGCACACTGCATGACGCAGAAAATACAGTCTATATTAATTTATTGTATAAGTCGAAAGAGACTGGATGCACCTAAAAGGAATTCAATGTAGTAGTCATTGTTAAATTCTGTGATAGTCTTTGACTTCTACGTTAAAACAGAATAATGCGAATTTATGGTTTTTATTTCCATAAACATATTATTCCGTGCCATTATTCAATAATGTTGTACCTATAATGTATTTATGTTGTGTGTTGTTCTCTTCTTGTCTGTAGTAAACTTAGTTTATGTGAAAGTCTATATTCGGTCCCTTTTGTAACGTGCAAAATAAAATGTAATTTATGTATTCCTTTAAATAATAAATTATTTTACTGTAGGAAATTGGGCGTTTATATGACTTTATTAAGTTGGTGGAGATCTCAGTCAGTAAAAATTGTAATCAATATAAATTATATACGGTGTGTTAGTTTGTATTTCTGTAAAACAGAAACATGTTTTTGATAAACTGCTCTCTTAGTTTTTTTTTTTTCAATTCGTTAGAACATATTTCAAATTAACACTTAGTCCTACAAATAATTAATTTGTAACAATAACTAATAGCATGGAATTAATAGTTATCTTTGTTTGGTAATATTTAAGTGTCCTACTAATGAATGCACGACATTAACTGCACAAAACAATTTACTTAATAATTCTACTAAGTTGGCCGCCTGCCCATGCGCTGAATTATGTGCAGAGATTCGGTCGACACAGGTTTATTAAAAAACGTGTGAACGAGTGCGAATGACGTCTTCTTTGGATTACGTTGTATCTAAAGAACGCTACACGTGTGTACAACCATCTAGAGACATGAACTTTTCGCGAAAAGAAATTTGCCTCACTTTGTGTCAGTGACTTGTGTGCACGTCTGCAGACTTGCTTCACGGTCAGAGATTGGATGTTTTGACATTCGTGTGTCGTGGGGTTTTACCCGCAAATCACAGACGTGTGGTGTTACAGTAACCTTATTGTGATTGGCACAGTCAAATGAGAAACGTCACAGTTCAAAGGCACGCTGCCAATATCTATGAAGCAGAACTGTAGACATGCACATAAGGCACTGGAACAAAGTGGGGCAAAATTCTTTTCGCGAAAAGTTCATGTCTCTACATCACCATATGAAGTCCTCCAGTATTATTTAAAGTTTATTTTTTTCTTTGCCCCAAAATAGACTGATTTTGCCGTTTTTTTTATACGAAAGTTCTGAATCAGAATCTTGAAAAAATATATAGGAGTGCGTACTACAGTGTTATCTTAAAATATTACGGCACAATGAAATGATTGGGTCGTCACTGAAAGTCTCATAGAGACGATCTGTCGGTGTTGAAACGTTCACTTAGAGGCGAGGGTGAGGCGTGAAAAGCATGTTGTGTCACCCTTAGGCTTCGCTCTAATAGTCGCACAAAATATACTCAGGCGGCTATCTTACATAAGTGAATAATTGTTTGATACGCATCAAATTACATTTTATATGACTGCAGATTAGCTTCGTGCAAAGATAAAATATGAATGTATTTTTAAAACTTTCTATAAATATACTGATGTTGCCACCTTTATGTTATGTAGAATGTTGCAAAATTGAACGGCGATATTTTGGGGGAACAGTCGTCACAACTAAAGGAACAGAACATGTTATATGGACATAGGTACGAAAACGCACTGTTTCTGCACTACGATTCGCACGTATGACGTACATTGCATAGCTTGCGTGCTGGGTCATGTTGCTGAGGAACACCAGCGCAGCCAGTAATGGCAGCTACAGGCACAGAATATTAAGGTACACAGAAGCGAAATAGTGTATAGGTAGAGCCACTATTTTATGGCGAAAAATGTTTGCAGCATTTAGTTTATGTGCACATCTACAGCTCTGCCACATCGTCTGTGATTAGATGTTTTACTCACACTTGCCTTGGAAAATTACAGACGTATGGAGTCACAATATTTTTATTCTGACTGGTGCAGTCATGTGAGAAACGTGTCTGAACAAAGACACGCTGCCAATAACCATGAAGCAAAGCTGCCAATGTGCACGTGAGACACTGAAACAAAATGCGGCAAAAAAATTTTCCGCGACAAATCGTGGCCCTGCCGATAGAACAGCGAACTCAAATCACACACGCAAGCAAAATTACTTCCCTTGTCAGCAATATGGCAGATATGCCTACGACCAATCAGCGTAAGGCGGCTACCCTGCTAGCCAGTAACCAGGCAAATAGGAAACCCGTCGTAACATGCAGGAACCGAACAGACACGGGGCTTGTATTAAGGGCGTGGTTCACCTCAGTTTTCAACTATTTTTTTTCTTACTTTAGACAAATTGTGATTAAATGTTCCTGTAAGGAAATCTTTGTATCTCTCATAGTTTTTGCGTATTGAGTCGTAAACGTCAAAATTAGTACTTTACGGATTTATGTACGCCACTAAAACCAACTGACATACCAAACCGAAAAATTTACAGTGCATAACAATGTTGTAGGCTGTGATATATATATATATATATATATATAAAGAGAGAGAGAGAGAGAGAGCTAGGGACTGGGAAATTTCGCGAATTCAATTACCTGTAGGCTAGAATCCATTATACTATACATACTCAAGCCCCGACTATTTGTCCACTAGCTGCTACTCAGCGGAACAGCAGCCTACAGGTCATTGAATTCGCGAAATTTGCCAGTCCCTATCTCTGACTCAACTTGCAAGTCATAAGCGTTGGTATGCCTGCATTGGGACCAGTTCCAGACCTACAGAGCAGGTACTTGGGCGGTCAGTGTGCATACAAGAGCGGATTACCTAGATACATGTTCGACGTGGTATATATTCTTAGCAGCGCAGTGTTGTATTGGCCAGCCACCAAGGAAAGTGCCGCGAGGGTGGCGTCTGGCCAACTTTCTCCTGGGTTCAAGGTCGTGCCGACTACACACACACTCGGTAGCCTCCACAGTTGTCAGGGCTGTCTGCTGGTGAACCAGACTGGCCAGAGAAAGACCCGCTAATCACAAGGTCATTCATCTGACAGATCATTCTGTCTGTGAACCATTCACTCACCTATCTCTCGGTATACGAATAAAAAAACATAGTCGTTTTCATCATGTGACAATGCCACAAAATATGTAATGTTTACAAGTATAAAAATGTGTATGGACAACACGAATTATTACTATAAACAAACTACACTACTTACATATTGTATCATAGGCCGTGTCCGAACTCGCCTGAAGTATGTACTTGTGTGCACCTACCCCCAGAAGTGACATCACAAGGGCTGTCCGAATTGGAAGTGAAGTACGTAAGTACGCAAGGGAACGAATGTGTGTACTTCTCGCGCCCCTCACGACCTTCATGCGTTGCCATCTTAAATTTTTGGCGTTTGTTGTTTAGTATTTGCAGGTTAATGTGATAAACAAAGCATAAACTTCTAGATGGATGCTTCGACTCTATTTGTTTGTAAGTACATACAGCTAATACATTTACTAGAA
>PNEQ01056686.1:27352-56565 GCA_003012365.1 Medauroidea extradentata
CGAAGAAAGACTGATGTTACCTTTTACGCCGTCATTCATCACTGACGAAATCATAACATTTCATGAAAATTTTCAGGAATACTTCTGGCTAATTCATTTAAAATACGAAGCCAACAAGGTTCGTCCGAATTCGTCTTGTATAGATCGGGGCAAGTGAAGTACGCAGGGGTAGAAGTACAGAAGTACATACCTTCGAATTCGGACACGGCCGTAATATGGAGTAGTTTAATGGAGTAGGTCTGCATACGTCGCATCAACATGTTTCTTGGACACGCACCTACGTTAGCAATTCTGGTATTCGTTTTGAAAGAATGTATAGTAAAATCTTTTTCTACAAGGAAGGTTTGAGTATAAACAGTTTTTGTGTCTAAATTAAATACTAATTACTAGGGACACGAAATTTCGCGAAAAGATTTTTGCAGCACTTTGTTTCAGTGCCTTACGTGCGCACCTGCATCTCTGCTTTGTGGTCAGTGATTGGATGCCGTAACACCCAGCGTCTTGAGGTTAAACCCGCGAATCACAGACGTGATGTGTGGCAGTTATCCGTGTACTGATTGGCACAGTCAAATGAATAATGACTCTGCACAAAAACACATTGTCAATAGCTAGAGACATGCAAAATTCGCGTTATTTTCTTACAGCTGACTAGACTCCAAGTGACTATAGGCTCGTTCGACGTCTCCCGCTGGTCGATATTGTCGTGACTTGCCGCGGAGAATGCTTACACGGTAGACAGGCCAATCTCTGTAAAGACGTAACACACGTAAATGACAACACATAAAAGTTCGTGGCCAATTGAATCGCTGATTATGCTCTGTTATGTATAGGAAAGTGAAGTTTAGTCTGCTACCAGATGATAACGCGAATTTTGCATGTCTCTATCAATAGCCATGAAGTTGAACTGCAGGTGTGCACGTAAGGCACTGATACAAAACGGGGCAAAAATCTTTTCACCAAAAATTCTTGTCCCCACTAATTACGTACGTACTGGCAGGATAATCTCTATTTATAAATACTGCTAGGGGCCGGAAAATTTGGCGGATTCGATGACCTGCATGTTAAAATCCATTATCCTGTGTATATTCAAGCCCTAACTATTTGTCCGCCAGCTGCTACTAACTGGAACAACACACAATGAACGAATAGACGGGGATTGAGCATGTATTTGATAATAGATTCTAGCCTGCGGGCTATTGAATCCGCGAAATTTTCCGGCCTCTATGTATGGCTCAGAATATGGTAACAGTATAAAGAAACTTCGCAACACTGTATCGAGAGTGGCGCATGTGTACTGATGTTTCATAAGACTGATGTATTGACTTGTTATTTTCCAGAACATATCGTTTAATGATGATTTGTTGATGGCATGGTATTGTATTGTATTTTCACTTATAGTAGCTGTATGTCAAAACTGAATCTATAAGATATTTTCGGCATGCATTATTCTGTGCAGTACTGTACTTACGTAATTATATCTGCCTACAATAAAACACATTCAATTATTTTTAACACAATAATATATTTTATTTTACTTTCCTTATAACAACACAAAGAACATGCGTTACTAAAGAATAAAGTTTTAAAACATTTTGTGTAAGTGGCTAAAAGTACGGTAACACAACTGTAATAAATTATATAGATTTAGTTGCTAGCGATTTATTTTCTAGATCTTTGCAAATTTTAAAATATGTTTGTGTGTAGTTTACATAACAGTAAGTACAATAAAAATTTCATTTGCAAAACCAATTTACTATAGTAAATATGTATAATTTTGATGACACATTTAAAGTAAGATGATGTTATATTCTTGTCACGCTTGCTAATTGGTCAAATATTCATTAGTTATTGACAAATTCTTTTCTGTAGATGTTTTAAAACGGTTAGGTTTATACACCTGGAATCGTTATGTTAAGCCGAAATATCGACAAAATTTTTTTCTTACGAATTGTATTTAAGGTTGAAATAGATTCTTTTCTTTGATAAAATACAGATACATTATCTTTTTAATAATTTGCTTATATTTTCTGACTAATTAATTTTTCTGCTTGTACTTAAATTATTATTTAATTTTTAAGCATACTTAGGACAAGGAACACGTTTACTGCAGGATAGGAAGTCAAAAATCTTAGTTTTCAGCATGTTACAGAATTGCAATTTTCAAATAAATAAATTAATAGGTTCTATACTAAACCGAGGTATATATATGTGATAACCGAAAGAAAATTGGTTCTTGAAATATCTGTGTGGTTAAAAATATTTCTTGGTTGGTTAGTTTGATTTTGTCCTCCACGTTTTGATGTTTAAAAATAAATGTGACAACTACGGCATGGGCTTTCTCTTGGTGTATGTGTGAGTATTGGCTTGACTGAGAAGTGAAACTGGTAGTAGGGTATCTCGTACTGTATCATGCAGTGCTTTCAACAGTCGTGTAGTTGTTTTCTCCAGAGCTCTACTGTAGCTAGGTCATCGTGGTTGTCTTATCATAGAGAAGCAGGGCGGAAGAAGAAGATGCAGTACAACACAACACATCTGGCTGAGTGGTTTCTCCTGCCCCGGCCAGCAAATGAGTGTAGTTGACATGATGTATCGACATTACAACCAAAGTGTCATTAAAATATAACACTAAGGCTTGAAAATATTCCAGTATATCGATGCCCCAGTTCAAAAAGGAAAGAAATAAAATCTTCCAGTTTTGAGTTAAATGTATATAAAAAGATTTCCAATTCAACGAAAAATCTTTTGACATAATTTGTTGGTGTTAATTTGAAGCAAAAGTTTAGAGGCAACTGCTTAAGGTGTTTAAAATGTTTATAGTCTGCCTTTACTGAAATTATCACAATTTAAATTAAAATAATTGAAATATCTAGAACTTTACTGGCAATCAGAATGGAGTGCCATTTTATTGAAACAAGAGTATTTACGTGTAGTTTTCTTTTTAAATTGGGTAGAGTGCACTTCCGTCTATGAATTGGTGAGCCAGAGTCAAAAATGCTAATTTTTGAGTTTTTTAACTGGGCCCTCGATATGACTTTGAAATTGCACTTCAATTCGGAAAAGAGCACGTAACTTATAAACTGTTAAACGTATTTTCATAAAATACACCTTAGAACCATCCCATTGAAACTAGTTTCCAATGTAGTAAAAAAACATTGAAATATGTCCATACGTTTGGGAGCTACGAAGCCACATACAAACATAGCCGTCGAACTTATAAACCCCCCTCCTTTTTTAAAAAATAAATACACGGTTAGGTGTTGTGGTTTATTACGCTCACATAATTTTTCATTACATTTGACTGTGTCTTATTTTGCTGTGCAATGGACTGGAATCATAAAGCAAGACAAATTATTCATCATTAAGTAAGCATATTTTTGTGTACTTTCCACAAATTTAATGATCAACATAATATTTATTTCTGTATTAATTAAAACCGTTTGAATTGGTTACAAACCTTATTGGGATGCTTTTTTTTTTGTTATTGTTTCTTAATTCATTATGTATGGATATCAACAACCAGTTTATGTAAATTACCGCGTTAAAAGCAATTAGGTTTCAAATAAATTCAATGGGGAATAACAAACTGACAGTTCGTTTACAGAAGACAATTTTTAATTGTGTTTCCTTTTATTCTCTTTGTGGCGAGACAAAATGAATTGTGTTTCAAGCATACAGCATGTTAGTTAACCAGCAGTAATAAACGTATCACATGTTTTAAAAATATGTGTTCATTCAGTAAACTGTTTATGACTGATTGCAATCGGACCTAAACAAAAATTATATGGAGTTTAATTTTCTAAATTAAAGTGGAGTAGGTAGTTCTACTCATGAACTGTGCTGTACTTTATATAAGTTATCTATTTCTTTCTTTCTCAGACTTGCAACAAAACTTTTGCAGCTGATTGTCTCAAGTAATAGTTAAACAATTTTCTGGACGGTGAAGGGGCCGCGGAGGCCGGGGATGGCCAGACCATGCGTCTCCCACCAATGCGATACGGGTTCGATTCCCGACGGGGTCGGTCCCCGGATTTTCGCATGTGGAAATAGTGCCGGACGATGCCGATGGTCGGCGGGTTTTCTCAGGGATCTCCCGTTTCCCCGCCCCTACATTCCGGCGCTGCTCCATACTCACCCCATGTCCCTCCCTCACCATTGCTAAAGACCTCGATGTTGAGCGCTGACCAAAACCTCTCACTCTCTCACTCACTCAGGATGGAGTATAGGGCTTTGTTTACATTGAGGAAACCCAAATAAGTGTCGGTGTTATGTGAATTACTAAATGGCTCTGCACGGGTACTATAGAGTAATTGTAATTTGTTGCATTAAAACTCAGAACCTAGGATCTGAGAATACATATTTACCATCAACAGGCTCGAGTTTCCAAATGCTTGAGGTACCTGCCTGGAAAGAAACATATCAATCAGGATGTGTTCTGATCTTGATGAAACCAATTCAGCCATTCTGGAATACTTTTGCTCGTGTTACTGTCATTTCACTTTTATTTCACTTTCCTTACACATAACACAATGCATTGACATGACTAAAGTGTCAAGTTTTAAAACTATATTTGTAAATCCTCACGCGTATGATAGATACTGTAATAAATTACTCAGATTTTGCAAAGAGTTATAAACTTTACAGATCTCTGAAAACGATAACATTTATGTGTGTGTATAGTTTATGTAACAAACTATACAATGTAAGGGTTTGTAAAATCTATCGATTGAAATAAATGTATATAATTTTAATAAATATATAATAATTGATATGAAATTGGTGTATTCATTTCATGCGTCCTACTTGTTTTAAAATTCTTTAGATAGAGACACGAGTCATTGGCTGTTAAGTCAAAATACAAAAGTCTTGATCTGTTTTAAACAGTGTTGTAGTTGACTTGGGTTGGGCAAGAGTGATTCTCTTCTACTGCTGTAGAGGTAATAGCATGCGTTCCAACACTGGCTATTGTTTTTTTTTTTTTGGTAGAATGAATAAATAATATTAGTTATACAAATGGTTGCGATGTGCATGCTGCAGTCTAGTATTGTATAGTTAGCCGCATAATGTAACTAATTTTTTGTTGTAAATGTCTAATTCTTTTCACATTTAACCACATTAAAACATTTAAATTTTCACCTCTACTTTTATAACTGCCTCTCTCCCTTCCAAGTATATGGCCAGAAACACATTTTCCAGTTCTAACAACGTTTGAAACCGAGCATGGTGGAACCGCAATCGATAGGTCTCGGGTTCTATATCCGACTCCGGCTGTTCTGATTTCTTGTTTTCCAGGGTTTCCCGAAATAACTCTTAGCGAATTCTGGGATGATACGTTAAATGGGCCCCGGCTGACTCCTAACCCCCTTAACTCAGTTTACCTCTACCAAGGCCTTGTGTTGTTCGAGAGTACGTAAAGCTACCAAGTAAAATCAATAATAAACAAACAACTACCGGTAAGTCATTGATACCGTTAGTTTTACACTGATTTCAGAAAGACTTATTAAAACAATATTATTTTCATATTTCCACGTTTTTTCTCACAAGTATATCACAAATTGTACCTTATTTACTTAGGTAGCACTAAACCTCATAGTTTTTCTGAGTTTTGCGCCCAAAATATCACCTATTTTATGATGAAATTAAGCCAAAGTCAAGCAAAATAATTTTTGCCAACGAAGCATTATTTGGCAAAACTCATACTTATAATTGTACGTCGTATGACTGTTCTTAGTATTACAACTGTTTTTTTAAAAAAGGGTTTGGTAAAAAAGGTTTTTTAAATCAATATTAAAATTCTACTGTACCTAGCATAGCCTCATGCGCCTGTGCAGCTGCCACACGAGCATTGTTAGGAAAAAGTTTTTATAAGAGATAGTACTAAATGTGTGTTTGATGTCTTTATCTTATAAAAGAAAACGCGTTTAAAACTACGTTTCTTTATTTTTTATATCAACCTTAGAAACATCGCCAGTAGCAACATACGTTGGGCCAACGGTACGGAATTGGTTTTGAAAGATTGCCAACAGTTGGCTTTCCGTAGGCAATGATGGAAGTAGGTTCAGTAGGAATACTCCTATAAAATTAACGTTGGCTCAAGATTATTTTCCAACTGAAAACTAACTTGTAAATGCATTTTAATAGAATAGTGATGAAATGTGTCATTACAGACACAAAATAATGTATTTATCTGAAAAAAAAAAAAACCAAAATATTGTTTATAGAAATTCTTTATTCGTTGACAGAATGATGGAAAAGTGTTGAAAATACAACCATAGTTGTTAGAATATAAGAACATGTTGGCCCAACGTAATTTTACAACCAACGTGCAACTTAAAAAATGTTAAGTAAAGAATGCCAAAACGGTCAATAACGTACATATAATACAATATTTACTAAAAGAAAAAAATTTAAATACAGTTAATGTTAATATTTGGTCGTTGGAGGAGTGTTGGATAAATATGAGTAAGATTACAGTTGGCTATCAACAGATTTGAGTACTTTGGACTAACGTTATGTTTCCACTGATTTTCAACTAAATGAATTAAAAAAAAATTGTATTCACACATTTTATGGAACACATACCTTCACCTCTTGATTCAAAGAATATTGTTAAAATGTGAATAATAGTAATTTTTTATTCGTTGGTAGAATGATGGGTAAATTTTGGTATGACAATAGTTGGTTATTAGCAAATATGCAAAAGTTTGCCCAACATAATTTTACAACCAATATCTAGCTTAACTAATTTTATGAAAATATCACCAGAATATTTAATAGCGTTAATATACTGCCATGTTTTTTAAAAGAAACTGTTAAAATACAGATAATTGTTACTTTTTGTTCGTTGATGGAGTGTTGGACAAATGCGAGAAAGAGAACGGTTGGTTATTTACAGATGTATGTTGGGCCAAAGGTATTTTTCAACTGAATTCCAACGAAATTAATTTGTAAAGAATAGGATATGCACATTTCATGTAACACAACCTTTACCTCTTAATTCAAATAAAATTTTTTTAATGTTTCATGGTAATTTTTTTCATTGGTATAATTATGGGTAAATATTGGTATGACAACTGTGATCATTGACAACTTATTGATAGAGTGAAGGGAAAATGTTGGAAGGACAACCGTTGGTTATTACCAATTATTCCCAGCAACAACATACGTTAGGCCAACGGTTGGTAATCATTTGGAACTGTTGGTTATTATGCTGTGTTGGAACACTTACATAAATACAAAGTTGACCCAACACTGAAGGCCAACCTAAATTTTACAAAACGACAATTTTGTGGAATTTATTAGCACTGCAAATAACATGAAAAAATTTTTTCAGAATTTTTTAATGGTTGGTTTAACGTTGGCAACAAGTTGGCAAACGTACATTTGGGTTTTGGTGTATATTTTTATGTTCAGCTAATGTTATAAAACCAAAATTTTTTCTATAAGACGCAAAACAACATAGGGAATGGAAAACAGAAATACGTTATACACAATCTCACAGGCTATGAAGTATTATAAAGCTTTTAACATTAGAAGAGAAAGTTTCTGAACAATTAAAATGATTGGTTGACAAGTTGACAAGTTGAGGAACATACGGCTGGTATTTAGTATGAATGTTTATGTTGGGACAACTTTAAAACACAAATGAAATTACATCAGATAAAAATAACTATATATTGAAAAGGCGATTCAACCCCATATGCTATGAATAATTTTGTTGACTTAAACATAGGAAGATATATTTTTTTAACTTTGGAAATATTTAGGTAGCAATTTATTTCATTCTGGCCCAATATTTTAAAACTAACAGAATCTCTATAACAGAAATACATATTTAAAACGGATAGGTAAAATTATTTGTACCCAATTGCTTAAAGCAGAAATATTTTATAATCATCTTTATTACTAAACATTGTTTTGAACCTTGATTTTTTTTTAATTTAATGTTTGCAACAAGTTGTTGGTTAAACATTGTAGGATTTTAGTGCGAACTTTTGTGTTAGTCCAATGTTGTGAAACAATAATTTTGTTAACATTTAACTTTTTTCTATAAAAATATATTTTTCGATCTTTGCTTATTTGTTTTGTACACAAACACTACGTATCTAATTTTTAAATCGGTTGATTATTAGTGAGTTACATGTTATAAAAACAAACTGTTGGCATAACGTTGGGCGTTGCCGTACATTTGATAAAGATAAGAATGTTTGATAGATAATTTGGAAAGTCAAAAGTTGGAATATAATATTTTCAAGCATTTGAACGAAATCGAGCCTATTTTAGACTCCATAATAGATGCTACTCGGGTAGACTTATGTGTTAGTTTTCTCGTAATTTAGAGAGAATATTTCTTGTACATATGAGTAACTAGGATATGCATGACATAGCACAAAGAGCATACAGAATAACTTAATGAAAAATAAATTTAAATGGAAAAGGGTCTGAAAAACTACAAATAGTTAACTGAATGCAATGTGTTAAATGTAGAAATATAAGATATCCAAAATCCAGCCATATTAATAGTTTTTTTAAATGTTCTTCAAAAAGAATTGGAATTCAAGTAAGCATTCCTGCCGATTGCTTAGCTAAGATAGCAAAGTAAACATACTTTCTTTGAAATTGGCATTGTAGCGTTATCGGTAAGGTAGTAACGTATGAATCATCTGCACATCGTAAGGGTCGTTAGATCAAAACCAGTGCACATCTGGTGGACTTTTTTTATACATTTTTTGCATGAATTGCTATTTAGGAGTATGTTTTTTCAGTATTTTGTTCATCCAACGTTTCGTCAATGTTGACCCAATGGAATTCAATTGTTGGGACCATTCACGTAATTGACGTAATGACAGCATTTAATTTCTCATCACATATATAGTTGGTAATTTGTAGGAACTAAGTTAGTATCCAATCAGAAACCACCGTCGGATCAACGTAGGCCCACACGACATTTTGACATTGGCCCAACCTCGTGAGTGACAGATTTTTGGTCAGCGCTTAACATCGAGGTCTTTAGCCCTGGTGAGGGGTGACATGAGGTGAGTTCGGAGCAGTGCCGGGATGAATGGCCGGGGAAAGCGGGAGAACCCCGAGAAAACCCGCCGACTAGAGGCATCGTCCGACACGATTCCCACATGCGAACATCTGAGGACTAATCCCGTCGGCATTCGAACTCGGATCTCCTTGGTGGGAGGCCACCGCGGCCCCTTGTTTGGCCAACGTAATCCAGAGTGTCATTTTGATGTCAGGCCAACGTAATTTTTCCAACGTTGGCCCAACCTTGAAGCAAACGTGGGGCCTACGTTGGTTCTACTAAAAATTGCTACTGGGGATGGTTTCGGGCCACCTCAAAATGACCAAGAACGGCTTTTTCAGACAGCTGTCATGTAAGCAATACCAACTGGAGTCGTAAAAATCAAAATAGAGAAGCATGCGCTGGGCTGTTCTTTACACTTCCTGTAAACAAAATAATAGTGTCCGATAAGTAGAAAGCTAACGACCGAAACACTCCACGTCGTTTTCGAGCCCTGCGCATAAGGGCTACAAGGTTGTTGGCACACAAACCAATCTAGCTCTTATCTCCTGCCAGTTTCCGTAGCTCAGACGCGGCATCTAGCACGTGCTGTATAGGGCTGTCAATACTTCAACAATTTTGAGTCTCCCCCCCCTCTCTCGCCACTTATCTTATCTACGCGTGCAGAGTCTTCTTGCCTACTGAACCGGTTTTGACAGCTAACCATACGCTCGTACTATTCAAACTATACGAATGAAATAATCTAGATTTAAAGAAAATGTACTAAGTAGCAGAAATAAATCTTTCTTACGTCACGTAAAAATGCCTTGTATTATAAATAAATTCTTGATTGTACCTAAATTTTTGCGTATGATTGAGTGCCTGTATTTTTAAAAATATTTTTTACGTAAAATAACAGAGGTCTAATTCCGCAGCTTTATACAGTTACTTTCACTCAAAATTATTTAATTTGTATCGTTTGAATGGATTTTACTTTGGTAATGTAGCGAAAATAGTCCATTCGCTACTTTTACATGTGGTTGTACGCAAACTATGGAACCGAAAAATATTTTATTCATGGGACGTTACTATAAATGTAATGTGAAAGAGTTGGACAGTGTTCGGTACAAGTTTAATGTTACAAATTTTTCGGTGCTAGTTATAAAAAAGCACACCATGTAGACTCGAAGGATAGTTTTTGAATTACAGTAACCAGTTTTACTGGCAGACTGCATAGCGTGCGGCAACGTAGCCACAATGCATCCGTTAGTTGATCACCAGATATGTACACTCCTGTATTTGTTTTTGCGAACAACTGTATTCGGTGAAAGTTGAAGACTGTAAGCGCGAATCACAGATCATTGGTGGGTGAGGCCCATGCAGCATTTAATATTTGATTCACATACATTAGATACCAGACGTGTTCGAATGTTACCTCTGTCTCAATTGTGTGCATGCATACATTTATTTATTTAATATCTCCCAAACATGACTATGCTTGAAATAATATATATATAATTATGTATATAGAATATGGCTATTTAAACTGAACTATACATATTATTATTATTATTATTATTATTATTATTATTATTATTATTATTATTATTGCTATGTTAGTTTTAATTTGTCATACTTAGTTTTGTTATACTCTTAAAAATATTTTGTTTTGATGCTAAGACAACTACTTATAAATGGCGCTAATGTGATGTTTGATTTGTTCAAGAGATTTTGATCAGAACATAACGTCTAGATAAGTAGGCTAGAGAAGAGAATAAATTCAGTTTTGGATACGTTTAATACTAATCTGTTTACCTGAAAACAACCTATCGTTGATATACTTTTTAATTCTTAAGAGTCCAGGTTTTCATCACAAATAATGAGGCTAGTATCATGAGCAAAGTGAGTGAGTGTGCCATCCTTTATGTTACTTGTTAAGACATTTATATACAAAATAAATATGACAGATCTCAAAATTCTACCTTGAGGGACACCATCGGTTCTTAGTTTTTAATTTGTACATGTTTACGTAGATTTTTGCATACGTACCCACATAAATTCCTGTCTGGGAAACACAGGTATTCAGCATTGAGTGTTCGTGGGAAATACGTCGCTTAACGCCTGCATGTATGCAACCGCAGACACTTATTAGGCCTGTGGGTTGAAGTTCTCGCAGGCGACATAACTGCAGCTGTCATTTCACGAAAACATGTTTCACGGAGACATTTACGCTGATGACTTGCCTGGCAGGTGACTGTTGCCGAGACAGAATGCTCTTTTGCAGTTAAAGCAATTTTAAGGACTCGGTCTATCACTCTTGCAGTTTATATAGGGAATTGATGATGATTTGTTTTTTTTTTCTTACAATTGGTATTTTTTCATTATGGCGGTCGTAAGTATTTTATACCCATTTTGATGAGATATAAATTGTTTCTAATAAACCTATAAGAGCTTATATATTATTGTATAACACATTGTCTCTCTCTTTATATATATGTATATAAATAAATAAATAAATAAATATATATATATATATATACATATATATACATATATATGATAATGTGATAGTGTGGGGAACTGAGTTGGTATCATTTTTATCTAGGCATTTGTGGAGGGGAAGGTACGGGTTAGGTTACTGTGTTACTGAAACATATACAACGACCTTGCCTACTCACGTTAAACTAACAGAATAACGGGGGGACAAAATACTAAAATAAAGTTTTTCGGTATGTCTGCTGTTCTTTAGTGTTTATGGATTTTAAGGTAATTGATGCAGAAAACACAAAAAGAGTGGCACAGCACACGGTGCCTAATAGAGTGGCCACTAAGACTGTCTGCTTGAAGTTACACGTCCTAACAACCAAATTAACAGTTGCAACTGGATTCGTGAGGATTTTATAAGTCCACACACACTACCAGAACATCTGCTACTGAGCAAGTGATTTATGTCATGTCATAATGAGTGAGGAAGAGAATGCAAAATAATAGGTTTATTTAATGTCTTGAAGTACTTATATTACCGATTAGATCGATCAGTAGATGCCTGAAGTTATTTTGCATTCAGTACGTGAAAGCCTTCTTAAGAGGGCGTGGTACATAATTCAACGCTAAAAGCATTAATCTATAACTGTAACTTTCTTGAAGCCAATTTGCGAAAAATAAACAATAGCAATCCTAGACAATAGTTTAACCCAACGTTTTAAACAAAATTGTTTCCAGTGTTACGAACTTCTGAGGCACCATCTCTGACGCCGGAACTTCGTGCATTTAATTGCGGCGCAAGAAATTACGGGTAACGAATTAGTAATTCAGTAAAATATTTACTCATAAAGTTGGCAAATACCATTATCTAGGATTGTCATTGAATATTTTATCCACATAGGCTTCGAAAAAGCGTAGAAATCAATTGATGTTTTCAGCATTTATTTTTCTACCACGCACTATTAAGGAGCCGCCCTACCTGCACTTCAATCGAGTTGCAGCGAGTTACGGCTATTCTTTTTTTTTTTTGACGAAACTATTGAACGCAAAATATGTTCGTTTATCTACGAAAAGAACACATACATCAAACAATGTTGCAATAGTTAAAAAAAACTCGTTACGTTTATTAGAAACACCATTTTCGGGCCTTTCAAAATGACCGAAAATCGGTTTTACACATTGCCGTATATGTAAAACAACTACTGGATTTTGAAAACACTACTATAAAAACAGGCGTTAAACTTTAAACTATGTTGCCCACAAATAAAATATTGTAAACATCGCTTAAAGTCCCATATGAAAAAGGATAATAGTAAAGCATTGCACGCCATCTGAGTGGCTTCCACGGAGAGGCGATAATACATTATCATACGTCGGTTAGTGGCAACCTTACTGCTCCTACCTCACACTCACAAACGCAGCCAAGGGAGGCCCGTTAAAGATTATCACATACAGCTAAAGACATTACTAATATCCTGGTTCTTAGGTGCCGTTGTTATAAGTAACTGAATTCAATAAAAACAATTATAAATATTAAAAATACTATTACCATAACTTAAAATACAGTATGTCGATAAATAAAAGTATACTGTATCACAACTTTAAATATTAAGTACGTATGAAACATGAACAAATCCCTTTGTCCGAAATGCTTGTGCTGAACAACCAAACTATGCGGATTCTGAAATTTCTGTGTAGAAATCGTCCGCACTACATCCGGTGGGAGTCGAACCCGCGACATCTAGCACGGCAGGCAGGCGGAAGTGGCGCCGAAGAACGTCAACTGCACTGTCGCAAATGTCTCGCGGAAGTGTAAGGTGCTGACGTGTGGGCAGATGGGAGCGGATTACTTTCACTGATGACTTTCACCTTGCTGCTACACTTTCACCTTGCAGTAGTGCGAGTTGATCGCCCCTACCCCCCTCACCCCGCGGCTGACCTTCCCCTCCCTTGACCCTGCCTCTCGCCGTGGAAGAAGGAACACCTCGCGATGACCTCTGGCAGTCGGCGAGATGACAGCAATGACCCAGCTATGAGCTCCATGATCCGGGTTCATCTCACCTGACCTCATATAAACCTCACTGTAGAAGTGTTTCAGGCACCAGCTGGGAGTACCCGGAGCTAACAATTGACGGTTTTATACATAAACAGACCAAGTGCCAACTGTAACTTACGCACAAAACAATTTTCTTCTTTGAAACAGTCTTACAAAAAGTATTTTAATCCTATATTCTATTGCATAAATAATGACTTTATAGGACTAAAATACTTCTTTTAAGACTGTTTCAAATCTTAAAGTCTTGTAGCACGTTTTATTGATAACTTTAAACTGTCACTTGGTCTGTTTATGCGTAAACCCGTCTAATTACAAAACAACATGTTAAGGCAATACATTCCTGATTATAATGATTTCACGATAATTATTTATTAAGCCTAAATGAGAGCAACTGTTCAGCAGTTTTGATTAAAATGGTTTTCTCCACGTTTGCCAACTTTTTTAAAGACAATAAACATTATTTTTTAGCTAATTAAATAATTAATAGAATTCTTGTTAGTGGACTTCTTAGTCGATACCGTATATTTCTCCGACTTGATAAAATTAGATATTACGGCATAAACAATTTTTTAACAAAACTGCCAGACAGACTTCGGCATTAAAAAAATTATCGAAAATAAATAAATAGCAGATACACGGGGGCATGGACTTAAGGGTGCGTACCACCTGCTTAAAATGCGTTGTAGTGTGTTCGTAAACACGTTTATTTTTACGAAATTATTCAACATGGGACAATTGTGTCAATGCACGAAAAGACGACACTTCAAATGACGACGAAAAGGTTGTTTTATAATATCATGGTAATTAGAAAAATAGTTTCGTTGCCCTTCAAAATGGCTAATGAAAGCATTTTCAACATGTATATGAAAATCTACTAAGGTGGGTTCGGGTGAAACTACTCCAGAAATGTGTGATAGACTTTTCTTCAAACTGTCCATCAATAAAAACAATGGCGTCGCCACTGAACGTGTCAGTCGGGCGAGTGATCTACGATATCAGGTCTTGCAGTAGAGGCGATACCGCGCCAGATGAGCCGGTCAACATCGCACTTGGTCTCGTGCCTCACACGAACACACGGCCAGTAGGCGGGCGCCTTAAGAGGGTTCAAGTGCGATAAAAGTCAAAATTTTAAATTTACTTGAAATAGTGTTAGTTTTGTAGACGATACTTGTGAGTGTGGTTTCCTCTTACGAAACAATTTTAGCTGACGTTGTTTTCTCATAACGGTGCGTCAAAGTCAAAATTCGCATGTTTCTGCTGCCATGTAAATAGTGAAAACCAATTGACTGACGTACGTGAAATAATTCACAGTGAAATAACATATTATGGGCTACGTAATAAAACATTTGAAAAAATTCCACGAACTGTTTTTGTATTTTTAAAAAAAATTGCTGAATTTGCAACCTTTTTCAGTATTTTTGCGATTATTTTTTAATTCAAAATGTTACGTTGTGGGTTTTTAAATGTTTTATTGCATAAATCATGGGATGTTAGTTCACAGCGAATTATTTTGTTTAAGTAGGTCAGTTGGTTTTCACTATTTGCATAGTAGTGTAACAAACATATTTTGACTTTGACACCCCGTTATGAGAAAACTATGAGAGCTAAAATAGTTTTAGTTAAATGTACTGACAAGTATCGTCTACAGAACTAACAATAATTCATAAAAAAATAAAATTATGATTTTATCGCACTTGAACACCCTTATATGTATATCAAATCATAGATTACACCATTGTTATCGGCTCAGAAGGGACGGGGCTATAAGGGCGACCTTTAAGTGCGGAACAAATGCCGCATCGCCACTATGAGCTAAGCACTGAACTAGCGTGCAATGTTCCCGCTGATTCATTTTACTATGGGACTTTAAAGATGTGACCACATAATTTTACTGGTGGAAAGTCTCTGTAGCAAATTTCAGTGCACTCTTTTGAGTGAGTTTCGCATTACATCCGGTTTGTACATTTTGAAGTACGGTAGTCCGAAAAAGGCCGTTTTTTGATACGTTGGAGAGCTAAGAAACAATGTTTTTAATTTTAATAAGCATGGTGTTTTAACAATGACATTCTGTTTGTCCTTGTCCGAAGTAAGTTTTCTTTTATAACGTTGGCACAACGGGTGATTGTGTAATAATTTCGTTAAAAACAAAAAAAAAAAAATCCGTACAATGCAACGCGTGGTTGCCGGCTCCCTTAAGCCGTTATAATTATGCGTTATGGAGATTGGCTGTAGTCAGAGATAAACTCTTTAACTGTTAAATTTATTTTAAAGCTTTCGTCAATCCAATTATTGCGAATTTATTGACTTCGCTCGGTTAATCGTTAAAGGTTATTAAAACGTTTCAGCACATGGTTTAGGTCGGAAGTGGCTGAGTTGATATTTAAGGTGATTACTGAGTGTTGAATGACGTTTAAGACACCGCGGATCTGACCGTTAGCATTATGCTTGCGGCTGATGACAGATGGATAATTTATTAGCCGACGGCACGTCGTGGGTCTCGACCCAGGACCTCTCCGGCAAGCTGGTGATTGCTGAAAGGTTTGTAGCAGACCGTTGCTCACACACTGAAAAAAAAATACTTATTAGTCACTGCAAAATATTTAGTCAAAATGGACCTTACCAAATATTTTTGTAGTGACCACAAAAAAATTTTGCTATCCCCTTTAAAGTTTTGCAGTGACTACAAAAAAATGTTGTAACCACTACAAAAAAATTTGGTAAGGTTCATTTCAACAAAATATTTTGCAGTGACTAATAAGTATTTTTTTCAGTGTAGTACTCATGCCATACACAAAAAACAAATGGCATGCCATCATTGACCGACTGATGGTTTACTGGTGCGTAGTCACTGCTTAATTACATCTGGAAATCCACTTCTGGATCATCAGCAGTATACCCAAAGCCAGCCACGAGTGTCACATCCGTCAGTGTTCCGTATATGTGTCGTAGCTGGCGTGCCAAATGTCTTGTTTGCAGCAGTTAGCTATAAAATGACCATACTGGCAAAGCCGTAAGTGTTCTGTTCCGAAAATAAACCAGCAGTGCCGTAAGGCCCGATTTACAATGCGTAGTCAGCAGTCGGCAGAAATTAATATGTACTGTACGTTAAGATAGGTGTATTCACAATACGTAGTCTCCAGCTGAGCTGTCCCCAGCCCAGCAGTCGGAGATGGTTAACTTTATCTTCGACTGCTGGACTGCCGACTGCCAAAAAATTCCAACCAATCAGGTGTTGCTCTCGTATTCACGTGATGTAAACAAATATAGTTCTTTGAGGTTTTCTATGCTCCTAAATACAAAGTAAGCAAATTTTACAAACAATACGTCCAAAACATAGCCGATTAAATATCAGTTTTTAAAAATAATGCATGCAAATCATGACAGCTTGACTGCATATTGTGCATTGTATTCGACTGCCGACTTCAGAGTGCGCATTGTGAATTGGGCATAAAACTACAGTCGGTCGACTGTCTTCACTCCCTCCAACACTTCGTGCTATACTATATTCTTGTTTTCAAGGCGGGTGAGGAGCATACGTTGTTAATGTGCCGAAACGTATTTTATACATTTCTAACGTATAACACAATTTTTTATTGGGATATGAATAACCCTCCTGACAATATCATAACGAATTTCGAAATAGATAATTAAAATATACAAACTACTAGAAAATTTAAAATTTAATGTCATCTTTCAAACAAACATTTGAAATAGCCTGTGAACGTAAATATAAATCAGCAGGCTTAAATATAATTTTATTGCTTCAGATAAGCTTAAAAGATTTTCTAATCAAACTTTACATGTATGTCCTATATTTTGAGAAAAAAAAATTATGCTAAAATGAGGAGAATGTGAACTAAATGTTGGGTTACCTTGAATCTGCTGCTCGTCAGTACCAAGGCTTCCAGGAAGTCTTCAACCAAATTTTAACACAGAGTTAAAATATCTTTATGAAGTTCGCATGAATTCAGAATTCAAACAAAATGGCTTGTATTGTAAAATATGTGTAGATGATATTTTTTTCTTTTCAAATTGTCTGGTACAGTCAATGAGCAGCCTTTCGTATAATTTAATATAAACATTAAATATTTAGAGAACAATACACTATGGTCAGCGTCTCGTCGGGAGTCTTTAATAATCAAATAGCTGAAAGAGCTCTGTACAGTGTACAGGAGGCGTATGACCATTGTTGCAGTGTGATAGGAAAATTTTTTTTGTAAGAAATACTACTGGACATTCGTTCCATATCTTTACATACGAATAGAAAACACATTTAAATGTATGTTTCTCTGTTTTTGTTTCTTAGATATCATGCTTATGGGACACCTAAAAAAAAGCTCTTTCAGACTGCTTTCACGTGAAAAATACGAACCGAAATTGTAAAACGAAAATACAGAAACATGTGATGGACTTTACTATGCATTTTCCATAAATAAAAAAAGATCGTCGCTTAAATTAAGTCCCATAGGAAAAAACCAACGACTGAAACACGGCACGCTGTTTTCTCGCTCCACGCATAAAGGCAACACGATTATTGACGCACGAACCACTGTAGACCTTATCACCTGCCTGTTTCCGTAATTCAGACGCGAGATATAGCGCCCGCTTTATAGGACTCTTAATGGCACAGTCTACCTGACAACAATAACGAAGTGGAGAGTAGAGATTCACATGTAAATCATAAATTATTTCCTGCATCAAGAACATAACAAGATTGAAAGGAAAAAAATTATGAGTAGGTTTAATTGAATTACTTTTGGGAGAGGGGAATTTTATTAATTCACAGTTTTCAGGGCATTTATTAAACCACAGCTTGAAACATAGTTTAGTAATGTAGATCATGCCGATATAATATAAAAATGTTGTGCCATACATGTAGGTTCGACAGGAACTGAGCCACATCTACTATAGTTTAACATGTAAATTGCTATATTCCCCCTCCCCAGGACACCGCGATAGGCAGTGCCGTTGTCAGGCAACATGACACTAACAAAAGATGGAATCATTATTTAAAAACTGAAAGTTTCTGGACGTCTATATGAAACAAAGGGCGTTCCTGGATTACATTTTTTTGCCAACGTTAAGTGAACATTTTGCTAAGACAGAGTGTCTATACTCTTTTTGGCAAAACTGGTTCTTTGGTTTGGAACATCTACGTAGACGCAACGAGCAATCTTGCGACCAATAATAAGGGAGAACGGAATTAATGTTGGTGTATTACTGTTGAGGAAGGAATGTGTTCAGCTAACTTTGTACCCAGATGTTTATTTGCAGAATTGTATTTGTAGCATAGTTTACAATTAAGCATTGCGTTGTAAGATTGTTTGGTAAAAGAATAGTCTTAAGCAACACTTCGTGTGTGTTCGTGATTTTATTTAGCATATTACTTCTATATGAGTTTTTGTACTATTGATACAAGAATTGATTGTATACTAATATCAGAAGTACGCGAAATCTCTATTGTCATAATTATCTGGTTAATTCGTTGCGATTTTTCACTGTACTATATTTTAATAACAATCTCATCTTATCCAGTAAATCAAGATATAATTGAGAGAGAGAGAGAGAGAGAGAGAGAGAGAGAGAGAGGCGCAAGCTTTCTTAATTCGCCAAAGAATTCGTCCCCTCAAATCTCCACTTCGTTTATAAAAATACAAAATATCTTGTATATGATGTCACCCATATTTATGACTCTCTCTTTCTCGTTATTTCTATATTCCTGACTTCCTGAAAAATTTAGAGTTTTTTCCCTTACAACTTGCACAAATTTTTAGGTAAGGAATTAGTTATATAATTTATGCTCAACAAGTCTGTAAAAATACACAAACGTCTTGTAAAATATTTTTATTTCAAACATAATAAAAACAACACATATTTACAAGACAGTGCCAGTATCAACATTATAACGGCAGCGTTAGAAACCACACACTCACATACGCACATTTGTACACACACAGTAACAAGAGTGAACAATTAATAACAACACAACCTACGTAATTAAAGTCACTTCCAAGTCTTCTATAAAAGTCTATGTTTTACTAAGACTCTCTCCATTGAAGGGAGCTTTAGTTCTTAGACGAGTGAATGGGCGATAAAAAACTTGTTAGCAATTTTACTACACGTAGAATGCAAATGAAGGACACTTAATCAAAACGATCGATAGATTTTGAAATATTGCTTTCGGAAATATACATTTACCAATGTGTTCATTTAAATATTATCTTATGGAACTTGAATTATATTCTCGTGTTTGTAAAGTTTCAATATTAATTTAAATACAACGAATATGTAATCAGGCGTCTTAAGATCACATAATTTAAGAAAATTAATTTTTTTAACCAGAATGAGGGCGAAAACTTATATTTATTTTAAATATTAGGCCACAATTTACAACTGACAGTTTTATTTATAGAGGCTATTTGGCGGAAACCAAGGACGTCAGCTTGAGACCATGAATTTAATTGCACTAGCACATATTCATAAAGTGTTCTGAATATTGAAGATTAATGTTTATTGTATTAATAAAACAATGTTTTTACGGGTTTATAAGTAATGCCAATTACCACTGCGCCTCAGTGAAAGAAATAGAATGAAAGATGGCAGCAGAGATTGTGACGAAATCGATTTAACCACGTGATAAAAATTGCAAGCATAGATTACGTATCTGCACGATTAAAATGCCTTGCTAGCCTATAAACAGGCTCTGACTGGTAAATATTTGAATATACTAAGAAATCTGTAGTACCAGTAACAATTCAAGTGCTTTTTACACACTGGCGACACGTCTTCGATTAGGTTACCGAAACAGTCCAGCCTACATTTACAATCCAAGGTAAAGAATGAAACGATTTTTAATGCCATGTTCAATTAAGTTGAATTTCATTATGTAACTATAGGTTATAAGCATAATATGCAGACGCGTCGACACCGAAATATTTCAGTGGATTCAAAAGGTCCATGAAAGTAATATGGGTGGATTCTCCAGCGCAATAGCGCATAAGCAAATCTCACTCTCCAAGATGCAGAATGAACTCTCAAACTGGTAGATAGATGTTTAATTATAAAGGTGGATACTAAAATTGCTATAGTGAACAAAGGGATATTACCGTGAATAATCAACCAAATATAAAGTGAGCCATGTCGGGCCTAATTTTGGTGTGAGGGCCCTTCAGTACCGAAGGGGCATTCACGATGCAGAATATTCTGAATGAAAATAGCAGATAAAAGTAACTGTCCGCGTTCAAATTTAGGACTTGTTTCCGCCTGAAATTGGCAAAGATTGCTAAGGCAACGACTGATCACTGAGGGATGCAAGCAGAGAATGTATGGAGGCCTATCTGCTTGTTAGTTCTACACTGACTAAGGTTTCTGATGACTGCTGAAACACAGTAGCAAAACATTGGGACTTGGCTGATTTACTGAGTAAACAGACGGAGCTGGAAATGTGGGAGGAGTATATCCCACAGTAAACTGTTCTTTCGATACTTGCCACGAGGACGAATACCAAGTCTTGAGAACGACCAGAAATGACAGACGACTTACTGTACAGTTCCTCACATCACCAATTGCAGAAGGCAGCACGAATGTAGTCCGTGAGAGGGGTGGTCTCAGCTGGAAGGGAACTGCCAGCTCTGCTGCACTGCTGGAGTCTGGAGGTGGCCGTCGACACCTCTGTCCTGCGCGCCACTTCCCCAGCTCTGCTGTGCTGCTGGAGTCTGAGGGTGACCGTCGACCCTCCCCCAGCCCTGCTGGCCGCCGCCCTGGTACTGCTGACCCTGGTTCGCTGGCGC
Source organism: Medauroidea extradentata (assembly GCA_003012365.1). Lineage (NCBI taxonomy): Eukaryota > Metazoa > Arthropoda > Insecta > Phasmatodea > Phasmatidae > Medauroidea > Medauroidea extradentata. Next base: position 48,690 of record PNEQ01056686.1, read on the forward strand.
GTCGCCGCCTCCCTCGAACTTCCTATCCCAGCCGTGATGCGGTGGGTGGTGGTCCTGGACGATCTGCCACTCGTGGATCCACACCGGCTTCCACACCTTCTTCCACGCCGGCACCCAGATCTTCTTCCAGTCTGGCACCCACACCTGCTTCCACGCTTCCTTCCACTCCAGCTTCTTGTCGGGCACCCACACCAACTTCTTGTCGGGCCGCCAGATCTGCTTCCACGCCTCCTTCCACACCAGTTTCTTCGAAGGAACCCAGATTTGCTTCTTCACCGTCTTCGAGACCTGTTTCCAAGCTTCTTTCCATACGAGTTTCTTCGAGGGAATCCACACCTGTTTCTTGCTTGGCTTCCAAACCTGTTTCCACTCCTCTTTCCACACGAGCTTCTTGTCTGGTACCCATATCTGCTTCTTCGCTGGCTTCCATATCTTCTTCCACGCTGGCTTCCATACAACTTTCTTCTTCCATAGTCCGTGTGAAGTGTATTCCCAACCGTGTTCATCTTTTCCATGCGACTTCTCACCAGGAACGAATACCTTTACCAGTTTCGGTATCCATATCTGTTTCCAAGCGGGCACTTGGATCTCTTTCCATGCTGGAATCCATATAGGTTTCCAAACTGGTTTCCAGTATTTTTTCCAGACGGGGATTTGTATTTCCTTCCAGGCTGGGATTTTCGTTGGTACCCACACAGGTTTCCAAACTTTTTTCCAGTCAGGAACCTGTATTTCTTTCCAAGCTGGAACTTGTGTCGGTACCCACACTGGCTTCCAGATCTTCTTCCAGTCGGGAACTTTGATATCTTTCCAAACGGGGATCTTTATATCCTTCCAGATGGGCTTGTAGTACTTCTTCCACGCGGGCTTCCACACCTTTTTTGAGCCGGGCTTCCAGACCTTGACCCAGTCCGGCTTCCAGATCAGCTTCTTCTTCCAGTAGCCCTTGGGTTCATGGTGGTGCTTCTCCTCTTCGTGGTAGTCGTGGTCGGCTCCGTGGTCGGCTCCGTGGTCGTCGTGGAAGTGATGTTCCTCCTGAGGTTCAGCATTCCATCCGTAGCCTACCCGAGACTGCAGTCGGGGAGGTTGCCTGCGAACAAGACGCTCATGTAGTCACTCAATACTGGCCCACTTAGTTACTATAAATACATTAACAATTTGGTATCGCATCCGTCCGCCATCCTGCCGCCCGTCTTCTAGCTGAGCGAGTTGCGTTTTTGTGTCATATTTAGTCGTAGGCTCAATACTGCCAACACTTACAAAATGTGTGTTTTAGATACAAATTTGTCTCAACAATGAGATATTTTGACGTTATTGTAGACAAGCACAGAACAAGGAGGGCTAGACAACATCTATGCAAACAAACGTAGAGAACAAACACGAGTAAATAAAAAAATGAGTACACGACACACAGCCATAAAATAAATTTGAAATGAATTAATTTTCTAGTCGAATGAGAGGGTGATAAAAATGCGTGTAAAGGAGGCTGTGGTTTCATTATGCTGCCCGTTGGAAGTTCCAGCTTGCCAAGCTTTACGCTGACGGACATATTTATTATTTGCAGTGCCAGATTGGCTCTTCGTTAACGTGAACTGGCATATGGATGACGAACGGACACGATGAGTTACTGTAAACCCGCCTATAGGCTGTACACGGTAAAATATGTAGTCGTTAATACCAACTGTTCAAAAAATACGGAAAAAATACTAAATTAATTTTTTTTGTGCTGGAAACGTAAACAGTGAGAAAAAGTAAACATAAATAGTGATAGCGTATCGGATTAAATAGCGATAAGAATAAAACTGTATTTGAGTAATTTAAAAGTCAGTAATATTAATAACATAAGCACACTACGAAAACAAACAATTATGATGAAAACATTAACAACAAGAATTTAAAACAAATATAAAATATAGCTACTTATGTAAGCAACCGACAGCATCACTTAGAAGCTATTTTTGTTTCAAGAAGTGGCGAAAAGATTCAAATATGTTTAAAGACAAAGCATTCCATAGTTTCAAAAGTTCCCATGCTACAGATTTGTTCGAAATTGCATGCTCATGTCTAGTAAAATAAAAATTTTTTGTAAACATGTGTCTGAAAACGTACCGTTACTGTACTACAGGTTTCATGAGTGACAGCGTAGCACTCGGGCAGGATTCTGTTACTGTGGGATGCTACATCTGACGTACAATCAAATACGACTCGTCTGGTATGTAGTTGACAATTATAACTGCAATGGCATCCCACAGTAACACGATCCAACCATTACGCTACACGCTATAACTAGGAACCCCTGATTTTCGCGAAAATAATTTTGCCCCAGTTTGTTTCAGTGACTTACGTGCATATCTGCGATTCTGCTTCATGGTTATTGGCAGCGTGCCTATATGAAGAGCCGTATATCATTTGACTGAGCCGATTACAACATACAACAACATTCCCGTAACACAACGCGTCTGTGATTTGTCGGTAAAATCCCAAGGCTCACGAGAGTCAAAGCACCCATATCGCTGACCACGAAGCGGAACTGCAGATGTGCACGTATGGCACACAAACAAAGTGAGGCAAAATTATTTTCGTGAAAAACAACGGTCCCTAGCTATAACTTGAGGCACGATTATTTCGCGTATTCATCAGGCTGCAGCCTAGACTTCTCAGTCTTATACACGCTCTGCGCAAGGTCGAATATGCATTGGCTTCTAACTGTACAAAAGGGTGGCACGTGATATCTCCACGAATTACTTTGTTACACATGACTGGCTTGAAGTCGCCAAAGTTGTGTCAAAACAGCTGTCGTCTAATCACGGAAGCGACAGTGAGGTATACGTTGTTGACGTTCAACCTGACCTAGAATCAATACGCGAAATACTCTTGCCTCCAGCTATAACATAATGTATTGTGAACTGTAGTGCAGGAACGGTGCATTTTCGGACCTAGTTTCACACAATATTTAGGTCATCTAGACGTGAGAATTGCTCCTTCAAAATATTGACATGCAATTTTGCTACATCCTGTATTTTCTATCATAGTCTTCTTGAGAAACGGTCAGCCAAGTGCTGATACTGACGTATTCATTGCCGTTTTAATCTGCTACCTCGTGTCATGCAGTGCATATATCATGCTGAAAACATTAGTCACGGCAAAACTCGCCCGTAGCATGTACTTAAGAGGCTGTTCCAGTGTTTCAGGCGCATGTATGCAATCCGCATTAAAACCATGTAAATCTAGGTGATAATATTACCTTCGCTATAGCAATAAGGGTATTACATTTATCAGCATTTTCTTCGCACTTTATGAAAGACACAGTCGTTCTTATTTTCTCTGCGTTCTGCGAAATCTAGTATAACAAACGGTTAGATTATAAACCTAATACAAACACAGTTTTGTTAAAATGTATAGTCTACCATTTTTTATACTTAACTTCGGCGATCGCAGCGAAAATAAGAACGACTGTGTTTCTAATAAAACACGAAGATTATGTTGATATGTGTAATACGCTTATTGCTATAGCGAAGGTAAAATTAGCCTTGAATCATATGGGGATAATGCGGGTTGCATACATGCGCCTGAAACACTGGAACGGCCTCTTAAGAGTGCGTGGTAGATAAATACATGTTGAAAACATAATTGATTTCTACGCTTTTTTTCGAAGCCAATATGGATAAAATACTCAATGACAATCCTAGGTAATGCTATTAGCCAACTTTATGAGAAAATATTTATCCAGAATTACTAATTCGTTACGCTTGATCTCTTGCACCGTTGTTAAATGCACGAGGTTCCGGCATCAGAGATTGTGCCTCAGAAGTTCGTAACACTAGAAACAATTTTGTTTAAAACGTTGGCTAAAACTGTTGTCTAGAATTTATGTTTTTTTACTTTCGCGAATTGGCTTCAAGAAACCTGCAGTTATAGATTGATGCTTTTAGCGTTGAATTATGTACCACACCCTCTTAAGAGGGTGTACGAATATAACTAACGCTTAGCACAAAAAAACATAGCTGTAGTTAACGGAACAGTGAAAACCAGCGATAATGCATGTCATAACATGCCAAGACTGTTACTTTAAGGCCATGCTGTGTGGTTTTTATTTCACGCAGGTGTAAAGAACTGAAATGATATTTACCTTAAAAAAATTTTTGAGACTGTGTACAGTTGTAAAGTGCACTATGCCTATGTAGGCTACTTACAAAATAATGCACAGTTAGCCTAGAATTTTTAGATTGATTTTGACTTACTTTCTTGACGAAATTTGTTTTCCTTAGGGTGCAAAAAATCTAAATGAAAAAACTGTAGGCTTTATTGCCTCGAAAAAATTAGGGTGCAAATGAATATATGTTAGTATCAAAGCAATGTAGCGACTCGTCGATATCAACATTAGGTTGCCTTTAAAAATAGTATCGATATTCATCTGAAAATATAAAAACCATTACTTCCGCTAGCCTGCCCACAGACGGCTTTTCCTTTGCTGTTATTTGCACATGGAATCTCTCCAATAATTTGGAACACATATGGTGGATAAATGAGGCACTTGTGCTCATATCTTCCCCTAGTATGTTTGTGTATTTATCTTACAAATTTATACGTTTTCTGCTTTCCGAACAGTTCCCTGTGTTAACATCATATTTTATTATTAATGTTTAATTGAGAGTCGATTTGAAAAATTGCACAATGTTACAAAACTCAAGAAAACGTTTATCACGATGTTAATATACAAGTCCATGTTATTTCTTCAGTTGGCTGTTATTTATAGCTAGTTGTCTGAATCCATTTCTGATTGTTCATACAGCTGTACACTAGAAAGTGTACAAATACTAATACTCTACACAAACAAATACTTTAAGATTTAGTTTGACTGAAACTTTGTCAACGAATGTACGGCTTAACAAAACCGTTTCCTTAAAAAGTATAAAATCTGACTTGTGACTATTCAGATACGATTATTTGCAATGCTATACGTAAGTGTACTCAACTGTTTTCAAAGCTGATGCTCTTATATGTAATTACACGTAATCCAATAAACGTAACTACGTAAAGCAAATCATTTTTAAACTTTAAAGCACAAATTCATATTTCCGTTTCTTGTTATTGTTTCCTTCACGAAATCGATATAGTTAAACGTTATGCTGGATTAACTGAGACTCAGCTTATTTCTTTAAATTCGGTTAGACATGATTTTAGTGCATATATCAGCAAATTGGAATCTAAACATTTTAGAACATAAGCCACGTTGAGATAGTGTGTCAATTTTTGGTATATGGAATTTCGTTAGCAAGAATCAATAAAACGCGGAATACGTAATGCTATAATGGAATTCTTTGGAAGTCTGTCAAATTAGATCTTGTTGACTTAGTGGATAGTCAGCTTGGTTTGTAATACAGACCTGTTTAGGTCATTATCTAGTGCTTAAACAGCGTTCGTGTTTGCTAAACAAGAAAACCAATCTTATATTTAATGTAGAAATTTGTGGACATAAACGTTAAATCGTTGTTAACCTAAAAATAGGACACATTCATGTCAGTTTATTGGTGTTCTATGGTCCATATAACAGAAACCTTGAGTTCGCAGTTAATTTAATTTCTTTTCTACTTTTCCTGCAGTGCAATGTAAGACAATGAAGTTTTAAAAATAATAATTAAGAATAATGAAATCATGAACGCTAATAAAAAAATTGCAACCTACTTAAGAGCAAACTTTCCAAAATTTTAGGCTTTTTCGATTTATTTTCTTGGAATAATTTTGTATGAAAAAAACAATTTTTCTAATGGCGTATAAAGCATAGGTCATATTTGCAACTGTGTATATCAGCATCCATAGAGATATACGACATCTTTAAACCTACTTTATTACCCTTAAACAATATAAATAAACGGACAAACTAGTTTGAACTAAATATGTTACATTTCAAGGCTATCATTATAAACATTTGTTTTAAATGATTTTAAACATACTAAACATCGAGTCTGAATTAATTACATTGCTTAAATATGGAATTACAATTATTTTTACTTAACATAGTGATTAAAACCACAATTATTAAGTTAATATATTTGGTTCTGATTCTGCACAACCTGGCAAAATTGAGCAAACACAGTTTTTTGTTTATATTGTAAAATACGTTGACTCTGGTGAGTGTATCTAGCTGTGGAGTTTAGGATGTGAAAACCGTGCGGTACGTTGCCGATAATATTTGCACTTTCTCTTGTTAATCCCCGCCAGTGCATCCCAGAATATTACAGGCAGCTGAGAATACAGTAAACAAATTGTCAACAAGGGACCGAAACTCAAACTATGTACAAATGCATATCTGTTAATTGTTATTCATTTACATTGTGATTATACACTAAAGGATGAAATTTGTACGGTTGGTCAAGTGTAAGGAAAGGATTGTGAACATGACCATAATTCATCAGTATTACAAGTATGTGATATACGCGGTTCGGGATAAAGGGAGCGCTCAAAAAAAGCCCTGCTAAAGTTCTGTTTTCAGCTAATCCGTATCTTTGCGCACGTAACGGCTAACGACGGGAAATGTCAAACCTCTGTGGACAAGGCACTTGATGTTTGCGCGTATGAGATAATTTGTGCTGTCGGTAGGAACCCATAAAGTTGGACAAATATAGTTAATTATATTAAATACAGTTATGTCGCTTTCAACTGATTTCGTTTCAGTAGTGTAGTATTTAAATAGGAAAATACACTGAAATAAAGAGCGTCATTTCGCTGCCAACCATAGAAGCAGTACGGGGACTATCGGTAATGTTGAATTATGTGCAGTAACGGCTAGCGATAGTTATCAAAGGTAAAATATTTAGTGCTCACTTTTTCCCGAACCGGCTATAGACAAAGTACAAAAGAGAGCGTGGGAAATAGCGCAGCGCCTGGTAATAGGCAATTACAACTACAAGGATACAAAGGCAGATAAAAGAGGTGTAATAATAACGTTTGTTTTAATATAATTCAACTATTAAATTTTACTCTCAAACTGCCAACAGTTCGTTGGTTGTGACGTTATCGCGACAAAATTATTGTAGATATGTTTCACAGAAAATTAATTACGGCAAATGACACATTATGCACTGCGCCAGTTCTAAATTATATTTTATGTTTATAGGAAAAGTTAGAAAATTGTTTGGAATCTTTCATTAATTTGTCCTGCAGAATCACTGCAAGAGTATTATAGGTAAACGTTCTATGCATGTCTTGCAATGATACTGCATGATAAATCAACGAAAAATTCCATTATTATATATGTCAAGCAGTTTACCAAGAATATATCGTATGCTTTGTCGAAGCTAATATTTTAATAATGCAATTTGAATAAATGTTATGGCTCAAGAACTGCAAATATAATAAAATTGTCTAACACGCCCTGCTCTTAAATCACTATAACAACAAACATTTCTGACCTTTAGAGCTTAAAAATAGCTAAAACGTGGAAGAGGGGTAATCAAGTAACAGTTAATAATGTTTTAAATCAGCGATTTTCGTATGATTACTGTAATTTAATTTTTCACAAAAGAACTAAAATTTCACAGGCACTGAAACCCATAGCACACAAATATTTGTCCTGAAAAAATTGAAATGTTGCTTCAAAGTGTGCCATAGTTGCAATATTTTCGACATACCTTCTTGCGCTGGGTAGTAAAAAATTATAAAATAATTAGTTGAGATTGAAAAAAAATTTCTCGTTTTATCAAATGTGCAAGAATGGTAATTCAAAAGTAGTAAAAACTTTGTCAATACTGCAGATTATCATACTCATCCAGAACCATATTTGAATGCTTAATTTTGTGATATTTTTCGTTGAAGTATTTTTCTTCCACTTTCATTGTCTCGTTTACACACACACACACACATTGCCCGCGTTGAA